>JAOUZG010002243.1:1029623-1078142 GCA_026289955.1 Argiope argentata | reverse complement strand
CACACACACACACACACACACACACACACACACACACACACACACACTTTAAAATATTTAGTCGCATCATTTTCTTTCATTATTAATATCTAAAGAAAAAGATTTTGTTTAGTATTTATTTAAGTTATAAGATGTATTATATGTTCTGTAGATATTTATATAGTTCCTCTCTCGCTTTATTCTACGAACACATTATTATTCTTTTTAAATCAAAAATAGGCATTGAATGCATTATACTACTAAATATCAACTAACTATTCTCTGACATTACCAAGCGTCTGCAATTGGAATGAAGCTGCAATCTTTATCAATACTCCCATTTTAACTCCTAATGCTTTCAGGTATAATCCTCTCCCTCCTTTCCTTTTCCGTTTTTGTTCCAACCTAAAAGCAAACGATGACTTTCCTTGGGCAGGATAAAGTGATTGAATGCACGCACTATGGAACAAAATATTCATTGACTAACTCCTGACTTTTACAGACTTCTAGAATATCAAATAAACTGCAATAATAAAACAAAACATGCGGAAATAATTTATCAAAAAAGAGATTTCGACTTCTAATGTTTTTGTGTATGATAAAAGCAATTTCTTTTCTCAGATGAGCAACTTAAGTACCAATCTTTTTGAACTCATTTTCATATTAAGCAACCATGACTTTTGACCTTTTCTATTTTAATTATGAAAAATAATTTTATTCCTTCACTGGTTTTTAAAGTATTATTTTATTTTCAATATCTTTTATTTGTTTGTTATAGCTTTATGTATTTTCTTTCATTTCATACTTTTTCCTTTCTTTGTCTTTTCGATTAATACGGTAAGCGCCTAATACTTTTTGGCATACTCTTTATTTAGTCTCCGATATCCGATTTCTTTTAATTTTTAATGGCCACTAAAACTGTATTTAGAAGCTTTATTTCAGAATCATTAAAAGTTTTCAAAAGAGTATATATTTTTTCATTTTTATTATTCTTTAACAATGACTAATGCAATTTGAATTAAAATTATGCAGTAAGTCATCGGTGACAGATGAAGATTGAAGGTATACTGGTGACCGATGCTTTCGAATGGAAAACTTTGAATCAGTCACCGGTAACTCATACAATCCGAACAGAAAGTTCAATGTCAGTCATCGGTAATAGATGCGGGTCGAATAAAAGGTTCAATGTCAGTCACCAATGATTGATATGGTACTCAAAGTAGTTTGAAAAAGTTAAATTTGTCTTATCCTTTAAACTAGAAGTGGATCATTGGACTAAAAATACGGTGCAGTATAGTGTAAAGTATGGCAAAACTTGAACATTTATTTGTCTATATATTTCGAAAAGATAAAGTAGTGAATTAGAATACTTTACTTTCAATAACTTGTTTTAACTTGGATGTCTTATAACAGAAAAATGATGATCTGGAATTCAAATCGTTTTGGAAAATTATGTCATAAAGTACCAAAAAAGTCGAAAAAATTGCTACTTTATTTAAAAAAATGCAATTTTATTTTAACAGCTCCATTACGAAAGTACTTGTCAGAAAATCTAATTTTCATTATTCCATAATATATTAATGGAAAATTTTAATTTGATTATTAATTATTCTGGATTAAAAATATCACTTTTTATAAATTTATTGAAACCTAACAATTCTTTTGAGTGTATGTATATCTAAATAGTAATATAAAATATATTTATTTTACGTAGACATAATATCGAAAAAAATGCACTCAATTCAAGTTTTTGCTCCATAAAATAAATTAAATAGGCTTGCTTTCACTGAAAAACCCCAAAGAACAGTCTTAATAAAATTGTCTTCGTAACAAAATGTTGCCCATAAAGAAGCTTTCCCGCCTAAAATATATTTCGCTTTAAAATCGTACTTCGGGATATTGTAAGGCCAATATAACAGAAAGATAAAAGCGTCAATGACCCCTAGAAGAGACAAAAATGCCATATCGAAACATTATTCAATTTGCACTCTGAACTAAGTTATTCGACTGCAAACATTTTTATGTAACAAACCGCCTCTGATTTATTTACAAGGGTAATGTTTGAAATTGAAAATATATGGAAATATGGAAGGGAAAGGCAACAATACATTGGTTACCGAAAGTCGGTATATAAATTCAGACAAATTGAATAAATTTCTGAATTTTCCATTTATTTCTCTCAGAAAAGATTGCGAATACTCCTATGCAGTTATCATCACTTAGTCCGCTGATATTCAAAACCATCTGAAACCATTTCATTTTATATTTTTTTTTATATAAAGCATTTATCTTAATTGATTGAATGTTTCAAAATATATTTTAAATTATTGATTTATTTAATCTATATAAATATATTTAAAATTAATTGATTAATGACAGTTTTGTTGTTTTCTGGCGCAGAGGTAGCGCTTCTCCCTCATGATCTGGGTGTCCCGAATTCGAATCCCGGTTCGAGCATGGTTGTTTTTCTGTGTTCTATCTGTGAGATGTGTGAATGTGCCTCCCTATAAAAAGGGGCTGTGCAAAACTTATCACGATTGTACAATTATAAATACAAGATCATCCACCATTTTTTTATTTCAATCATTAAGTTTCTGAGGTTATATGCATGCAAAAATACAAACGGTTCAGCACTTTAAGCATTTGTTTCTAAATTCCATAATCTGTATTTTATATGCAAATTTAACTCGATATTTATATGCATATCAAATTGTATCTGCATAATTTATATACAATCCATATGCGTTTAATATTTATTGTATTTTCTTGTGCTGGCACAGCCAGAAAGATACATTTCCTTTGAATAGATATGAAAACTTTTGAGTTCATTGGAAGATGCTCATATAAAAACTGACCCACTTGTTCAAAGAGCTTTTGAATTATCCTGTTCGTACAGTGACATTGACAATTCCAAAAATATGTTTTATGTATTCAAGGAGGACTAAAACCTATTTCACTATCCTGAAGTCAAATTTTTGACAATTACAATACTTATCAAGTCTTATACAGTAAAATAAAAAGAATCCGAAAAATATTCTATGCCTATTTCTTAATCGTGCTTCAATTTGAAATTTAAAATTTGTTGAAAAGTTTATTAACGAATAAGACCGGACGATTTCTCATTAGTTCGGGGTAATTGTAGATAAATTTCTCCGTTTTTCAGGGGGAAAAAGATTAAAACAACTTCTTATTCACCGAAATATACAAATATAAGCTGGAAGTTTAAATTCAACACAGTTATAAGTGTGTGTTAAATCCCTCCAAAATTAGCAAAGATATTAAGCGATACGATAACACGTTCAATACATTTTCAGAATCTTCTGTGTATCTATTTGAAAGTCTGTAGATATGCAATTTTAAAGTAATCAACATCTGCTTGAGAATTGCAGTGGCCTGGTGGTAAGGTCTAAATCAGACGGATTCAGGTTCGAGACCCGGTGACACAAAGAACGGTCGTGTAATCGGGCCTGGTGCAGGTTAAATCCCTTGGAGCTAAACGTCCTCCCAGTAGTGTGATGTGGAAGTTTGGAGAAATGCAGCTCAGGTGTCGACCACGTCATCTGAACGCGGTTTAAAAATTACGAGATCCACCCCAAAGTAGCAATAATTTTGTTTGAAACGCGGCGTTAATATAACTAAACTAAATTCAATATCAGTTAGTATCTATGAAGGAAATGCTGTTTGATGCAACCTCTTCCCCATGCTCCCCCCAAAAAATCTAGGTACTTACGTATTAGACCGTCGATGAGCTAATGGTCGCCAACTATCTTGGCGGTACTTAAGCCAAGGTAGCTAACGTGCCGACCACTTCGAGCCAATTTATTAAGTGGCCAAAAGTATTCGATACATTACACCGCCATTGTTTATCCCTTTTCACGTATAAACACATCTCATGTCCATTCAAACGCGTATTTTTAGATGCAATAATTCCATAATTTTGGAAATACATCGCTGCATCTTTTTCGTTGGCAGGCAAATCCCAAATTTCAATCATTTTAACGAGTCAAAAAATTCAGAATAGATAAAGCGCTTACTGATTTTCTGCGAAACCAACAAAATGGCGAACGACAGTTAAGGTATGCATAGTTTTTAAAATAATGGCGGTTGTTTGCAATTGTTGGCGGTTTAACAACTCATTGGCGTCGCCTTCAAATTTGTCGATGAAAATCGACGGCTTAATACGTAAGAAACAATCTAATACGGCCATGAACGAATAGCTGCATATTATCAAAGCTTAACCCCAATCATGCACAAAAAATCATTCTGCTTCGATATCCTATGTGTTTCTAGAGGTGCTCACATTGATCATTTATAAATGTGTTGAGTTTTAACATTCAACTTTTATTTGTAGTTCCCAATGAACAACAAGGTGTACTTTGTTTGTGTTTTCTTTTAACAGGGCTACAAACTGAATAATCATTCCTAATCACGTTGTAATAAGTTAATTGACTCCATGGAATACAATTTTAATAATTTAAATATTTTAAAAACTCTTACAGATTCAATACAAGTAATTATTCATGAAGGTATAGTAAATTATAGGAATGATGATATTTCTTGGTCGATACAATTGCGCTGTTATTGCATCGTATGTTCAGGAATTTTGATGCATTTTCTAAAAGATTTTGGTAGTTTAAACTTTACGTATTTCTGAAGAAAAAAAAAGAGCTTTACTTCTATTTCTATTTTTATCCATTGGCGAGCAATATTTTAACTTATGGAATCTGATTGCATTCCATATTTATGACAGTTTTACCATTTTCCTTTTTAACAATATTTTATCAAAACTACATTTGTGTATAAGGCCTTTGATGGAAATAGTTTATATATGCCGTTGAAATTAGCATAATATTCGAATAAAACGCGGTACTTCTGTCTTTCTTATTAAATTCTTTATATATATTTACATAAATAAAAAATCATTTGAATTCGTTGCTTTCAAATAGAAGGCATTTGGAAATATTGAATTATAAATAATATTATTTCATTTTCAATTTTTTTTATCCTGCTTCTGATTTCAAAGTAAAAATTTGCTTATTGGATTTGGAAATATTTCACTACGTTGCAAAACATTTTAAGAAACTAAAATTCTGAATTCTTAAATCTTTCTTTTCGATTCGTTTATTAATAATAATATTTTGTATTGATCGATTCAGAAATTTAAATGACAAATGAAAATAGAATTATATTTGGATAAGGATTATCATCTCGTCGCTATTGATATGTTCGAAAGTTATTGTTGAGAAATACCAAAATCCATTAAAATTTTTAATTAATTAAAATTAAAATTTGGAAACCATCACTTTGAAGTGAAATTCTCCTTATCCCTGTATCTACTTAATTATGTAGCCATCAATTTTCCAACTTCATTTTTGCACCAATAGTTAATCTTCCTTACAGAATAATCCCAAAGAACCCAAAAGAAACATTTTAATTAATTGAAATATCTTAATTAATTTAATTAAATATTTTTCATTCCTACTTTTAGCTTATATTAATTTCTTGCTATTCGGGTTACATTATCCGTGGTTTTTAGAATATCATCGTCAAAAATAGTCATATTACAAAAAATATAATCCAGAATTAAATAGTACTTATAAGTACCATCAGTTGGTAAAGGGTTAAAATATATATGTGCCAAATTTGGTGACTTCTAGTCAAATTTTCTAATTTGTAGAGAACTAAAACCCACTTATCCATCTTTATTATTAGCAGAAACAGAAATAATTTTAAACTAACCACAAATAATCTGTACACGATATATTTGCTGGAAAACAAATTTCTGAAATATATTAATATTTCGATGTCAAAAATATGGATTTCAATAAAATTTTCGTACTTATAGCTATATTAGAAATGCGTCTGATGTAAGTTAAATGATCGAAGTATAATTAATTTTTATTTTAAATATTTGTTTAATTTAATATCAGTCTTCGAATCTCTTACGATTCTATTCATCTGCTTAAAATTTCATTTAGTAGAAACGCAACACCCAT
This sequence comes from Argiope argentata, assembly GCA_026289955.1. NCBI lineage: Eukaryota > Metazoa > Arthropoda > Arachnida > Araneae > Araneidae > Argiope > Argiope argentata. Next base: position 1,072,167 of record JAOUZG010002243.1, on the reverse strand, counting down.
CAAACAACTCAATACTATCGTTTCCCATTCCAATGTCATTTCTGTTTCCTCTACGATGGAAAATTCAGTCGGTTAAGAACAGAAACAGCGTCGAGATACGAATTTATGGCGGCAATTATTCCCTATTTTCCGGCACAAAAAGAGATAATTCTTCGCAAATAACTTGGATTATTTCCCTTCAATGAGATTCCAGCGAGGGAGTTTCTATTGACGTAATGATTCAATCCTGACTTTACAGACCAGTGCTTCTTTTATTATCAGTTTAAAAAAATGTAGTGTAAATAGCATACATCAAGTGCTTATATTTGAATGTTCATTTTTAAAAAAAATAACGTAATGGTGTTAAAGTTGTAAAAAAACATTATGGAGTTGTAACTTAAGTTATATTCTTGGGATTTAACATTATCTAATTATAAATTTTACAGGTAATATATAATGAATTTCCATTAGGAATTAAAATTGCTCTTTAAAAATGCATTAAAAGTTAGATTTGAATATTGGTAAATTTTCATTTTTTAAGTCTCTGTTAGGAAGGAAAGTAATTATGTACGTGATAAGAGGTAGGGCGTCTTCCCCATGATCGGGACATCTGGGATTCGATTACCGGTTAGGGCATAGTTCTTCTGTGGGCTATCTGTGAGATGTGTGAATATGCCCCTCCCCCTTGTAAAAAGGAGCTGTGCAAGCGAATGTGATAAGTGTGTATCTATGCCGTACTCTTGGCCCTAGTTGGTGCTACTTCAAACAAGAGACTCTTATTATCATATCAGAACATGATATTGTTTTGAGAATGAGGTTTTCTGGCGTCAACAAAAATCCGTAGTTGAAAATAAAAATTTTATTATCTGCACGAGAATCACAAAAAATTTGCTTTTAATAATGTATTGGCATTGCATTTACAAAAGCTCTAATTTAAAATAATAAATTAATGACTACCGCAAATAAAACCTAGAAGAATGTCATTTCGAACACGTGATTATATGAAATGGAATAAAAAGGAAATGGGATTTTTTTAAAACAATTAGTGCGAGACAAAGATTTTTTATGACCGTTTGCAATGCTGAAAGGACTCATTCAACGAAACCATTAAAATGAAAAAGATATCATTTAACCTGCACGAGCAGGCGGTGCTTGGTCGTTCAAGAAATGATGCTCTGACTTGATTCATTGAAATATGCATAGCGGATTTCATTTTAATCTTTATTATTTGTGTATTCATTTACTGAAAAATGCGTGCCTGATTGCATGAATAGGCGAGATCATGTCTTAACTAATGCGCATGTTTAGTTTTGACATATGTATGTATTAATTGATATTCCCATTCATTGCTCTGAATTAAAAACCCTTTGATTTATGATATTTGAATGCAAAATATTTTTTTGTAGATATTGTTATATGCTAAATGATTTTATTGCCAGAAACACTTTTTTAAAATTAAAATGAGTATTAGTTGAACCAAAGGATCTATAAACCCCCCTAATTATTATATTTCCCCCGGAATTTGTTAATATTTGTACTTAAACTTCTTCTGTATTTATAATATACTATATTTCTGAAATATAAAAGAAATTATGAAATAATTTAAGTGTTATTTTTTATTAACATAGAACTTCAATATACACCAAATTTTTAATTGACTAATCTCATTATTTTTCAGTATTTTTGTAAATATTTTAGGATTTCCCGGATGTATGTTTTTGCTCTTCATAGTGGATATTCTTGCTATCATTAAGATTCTTTAACGGTTATCTAATAATTTATGCAAAAGATTTTTTAATATTATTTTTTACTAATTCAAAATGTACTATTCATATTATGTAAAGCAGTTGATGCTTGAGGTTTCTTTTATTTTGATATATCATAATGTCTTTTGATAATAAACAGTGAAATAATGGCACTTTTTCATAAAATAACAAAATAAATAAATGAATATTATTCGACATTACCATTACCGCAGACCTGAATCCAGGTATTTGGCAATGTAAATGAAAAATGACGATATCTAACAGATATTTCGAACACACTTCAAGAAATTAATAAGAAAGCTGACTTCTCTCAGAAAATATCGACATTTTCAGAATAACTCTATTCGTCATTGTTGCTGTGATGAATCCTTAGATTCAAAAGTAGAACATATAGGAAAGAAAAATAGAACGCTGTCGCGAAACAGAGATTCGTAGGAAGTTTGACAGCATGATAGAATTGGATTTAAAAAAAGTAAAGAAGATAGAGAGTATGATTTGGTCTAATAAACGATGAAAATGAGATGAGAAAGGTTAGACTTCTTTCTAATTTTCTATTATTTTTAAAAGCTCAGCCATCGTTATTGCATAGAACGAATAAATTTTTTTTATCATGTAAGAAAATGATATTGATTTTGGGATGACGTTTTTGCCGTTAACAAAAATGTGGGCAATGAATAGAAATTTTATTATCTGGACAAGCGTCTAAATCAACAACTAAAAAATCAACTTTTAATAACCTGTTGCAAATATTCTGATTAGAAAATAAGTTGATGACTACAGCAAATAAAACCTAGAAAAATGTCATTTGGAGCACGTGATTATATGAAATGAAACAAATAGGAAATGTGATATTTTTAAAAAAAATCAATGCAAGACAAAGTTTTTTACATCGTTTGTAATACTAAAGTGACTCGTTCAACGAAACAATTAAAATGAAACAATTAAATGGATGAAGTGTTTAGCATCAACAAAAATGCGTGGGCAAGGAATTGAAATTTTAAATTTCAACTTTCTCTAAAATGAGCCTCATAAGACTCAAAAATATTGGTAAATAGCTGCGATTTCGAAATAAAGGCCTTTTTAATCTCCAATTTGCCACTTATGGTTGAGATGATTTTTTTCAGCTCTTTGAACTTTATGAAAACTTTCTTCAAACTTGAATAACAATCTTTTTTTGAAAAAGTTTAAATTGTTTTATTAATCCATACTTTTGCAAAATCTGCCACTTTTGGTAAAGACGTTTTATTCTAAGAATAATAAAAATCTTTTACAAAGTAGATTAGATTGTTTAAATAAGTAAAAAGTTTTCAATGATTGACAGTTCAAGAAATTATGTTCTGACATGATACATTGAAACATGTATTGTAGATTTCCATTTTTAATATTTTATTATTTTATATCATTAATCTTTGCCGAATAAAAAAGACCACCCGAGCTCCTATAGGAAACAATTCTTCCAAGTTTGAAACTCAAAGGTTCATCAGTTCCAATTGCGACCATAGAAGTAGTATCAGCCAACAGTCTTTGAAAGTTTTTTTTAAAATTTTTTTTGAGAATTGTGTAGCTTGATGTAATCTCACCTGAGGAGAAGACTAGTCAGTGGTTTTTGGACTTCTATAACTAACCTTTGATGTTGGTAGATAAAAACGAATTCTGCAAAACTTCATAAATCCTAATCTTTGATATATTAAGTTGGGGAAAAAATCCATTATTATTTTACAGCCATCTATCGAGAAAATATTGGATTTCTTTTTCTGTTATTTTCAAAAATTCCATATGGTAAGAAAATAATGCTAAGAAAACCAATATTTTCTCGATCATGGCTGTAAAATAATAATGGATTTCTCTTTCTGCAACCTAATATTGACTTTTCAAATCTGGAGTATCTTTCGGAAAGAGTGTATATTTTAAAATATCAATGTGCAAGATCTAATTATTATTGCATTGTCTGATTTTTGATAGTAAATAAATATTCAGAGAAATAAATTTTCCCTTAGCTCATTTAAAGGTGCTCAGTTCTGAATCTTGGCCCTTTGGGCGAGACGTATTATGACACAATGAGACTCTTTCAATGATTCTGTGACTTAAAGCAAGAAAAACAATATATTCAATAAGTTCCTAAGTTCTACTGATGAGTTCTTTCTCCATTACTTTTCCTTAACGATAGTTATAATGTCATTGAACGGCTCTCTACAGGTGCGGTAAGGCGATACCAAGAGAATATGCCAAGGAAACTATTTAGTGATAATTCAAGTGATGCTGTAAAATATTCCTAGAAAAGGACACTTAGTTAAAAGAGAGCCTTTTAACTGTATCTGAATGGCCGATAACAGGTTCTAAGGCCACCAGTTAAATGGTTCTAATATCCCGTCTCCTTCATGGCAGAACCATTGAATTCTGCAATGTTAAGGACTTTCACTTTGCTCATGAATCATTTCGAAGGGACCATATTTATTGCTTTGATGTCGTATGAGAATATAAATCACCTGAAAGTCTTTTTTCATGAAGTAATGATTTCTGACGCTATTTGGTTATTTGGCTTGGAATGATACCACATTTTATGTCTTTCTTTAATTATGATATTTTTACATTTATAGGAAAATAATATAGCTTATAAACTTCTAACTGCTTCTACAGATTGTAAATACAAATACAAAAATCGACTAAATTAATTGAAGTTGCAATAAATGAATTATATGCCTTTTGACTCCTAAAAATAGAAAACAATTAAACTAAAATAAAGATTAAAATGAAATCTCCTATGCATGCTTCAATGTATCATATCAGAACATAATCTCTTGAGCGACCAAGCACCACGTGCTAGTGCAAGTTAAATTATATTTTCATTCATTTTAATGGTTTCATTGAAGGAGTCATTTTAATATTGCAAAGAGATAAAAAAAACTTTGTTCCGCTTTGATTGTTTAAAAAAATATCACGTTTCTCATTTATTTCATTTAATATAATCACGTGCTCAAAATGCAATTTTTCTAGGTTTTATTTGCTGTAATCATTGACTTTTTTTTATCAGAGCTTTTGCAAATGCAATGGAAACACGTTATTAATAGCTAATTTTTCTTGAGAGGCTCGTGCAGGTAATAAAAATTTTATTTTTCGCCTACGTATTAAAATGTTTGTTTTTCGCCTATGGATTTTTGTTTACGCCAGAAAACCTCATTCCTAAAACAATATGTGCTGACATGATAATAAAATAATCGTTTGTTAGCAAAATTATAAAAGAGCTTTAAAAATAATGTATCTTAAATTTTTTCTTCAAAAAATGATTACATTGTCATTATTTGATATTCTAAATATCCTTCTAAGTGATATTAAATTTTTTTCTTGTGTATCATTTTATAAATATATTAGCATAACTCAATTAATTATCAACTTCATCTGAGCATTTTTCAGTTCCGATCGTATTTTTATGTATGTTTTTATGACCAGTGGTAGCCAATACTTCGTGGCCTTACTATTCCATTGAACATGGACAGTGCGCATTACTATTCCATTTTTTTAATTAAATGGTCAATTTAATTACTGTGCTTGGAATTTTTTAGACTCACAGATAGTGCAATTATTGCAAAGACATTGATTTCACATTAAAATAATACCAACGAAGGGAAAAGCTCAAAATAATCTTTTTCCCCATTAATTGGAGTCGACCGGTAATATTCATTGTCAATTTTGTGGTTACATAAAGGATAGAGTGTTTTGCAATGTCAGTTGCAAATACTAATATTTAAATTACGGATAACAGCTGCTGTGAGTAGTGTAAGTGTCAAAATGTTTAATAATATAATTTGATTGGATTTCAGTCGCAGTCTTGGAATGCCACCTCGATATTCATCAAGCTGAAAATGGAGATGTGGTTCTCATCATCTGAGTATGGCTCAAAATTAGCCCAAAATAGCTCTAATTTTTTTAAATAAGACATTGTTATAACTAAACACATCTAAAATGGAGCTGCCTATGCTGCTCACATTGAAATTTACAAGCATCAAGGGTTTCATTTAAAAACGTCTTAAACTACATCGCAATATTCCGAAATAAATTATATAAGTCTTAGACAAACATCTAAATAAAAGTTTGTGACAAAATTGAACAGTTAGAAAAATTTTAAGTCAAAAATTTTTATCTAGTAGTTGAACATATTAATAGCAGACTAGTCAGTGCATCTATCTTGCGTTAACTGGCTACAATTCTGAAAGGAAGGATTGCGAACAAGTTAATCATCTCACATACATAAAACCTAAAGACTAGAGGACTAAATAATTCCAAATCGCAGCATACAGTTACTTACAAAATATTATATAATTTATATATTTTCTATTTAAAACCCACTTTAGGGCATTTTTATGCATAGTTTTCAGTAAAAATCTGATCCCCTCTTATTATTTTGTCCCCTTAAATTGTAAGAAAATGGCGGTAGTGCCTTGCATATTACGGGCGAGTAATGGTTATGAAATATTGATCTTTGCGAAATTCAAGAATTTCTACTGAATCTATCGTATAATTATGCATTTTGACACCTTTTTTTCGGCCGATTTTCGGCAACGTTTTATACGAAACTACAATTCTGATGTTAGCTGTTTTTGTTGTTACTAATGGCACTTGCCATAGCCAAGCTCGCTGACGCAATAGGCTATTTTAAGCCTAAGGAGTGTCTCTTGTGTCAATTAGCACAAATTAGGGCGAAAGGTACATCTTAGCTACTCTAGCATGGCATTCGCTTGCACAGTTCCTTTTTACGGGTGGGCACATGGATACATCTCACAGATAGAACACAGGAAGAACAACCATTCCGGAATCGGGTCTTGAACACCAGGAGGCCCAGATCACGGGAAAGATGCGCTACCACTGTACCAGGACGTAGGTGTTACATTTGTAATAACAAGATAGCATATCTAAATTCTTTATTTTATGTCATTACTTTTACTTTAAGAGAAAGTACAGATTTATAAGCGATCGGCCCTTTGATATATCTGATTCAAGATTTGATACGAATCATTAAATTGAATGCTAAATATTTGTACTAAATTTCATTTTTCCAATTATTTATATCTTGTATTTGTTGAGTTTATTCGTACTTGAACAGCTATACTGACTATTTCTGAATTCTTATTCAAAGTTTAAAGAAAATAGCATACAATTTTTTTCAAAATTCAGAACCCTATTTCCTACATTGTTGTTGTTACTTGTGGTATTTTACGAGCCCACTGACAGATCTGTCAGCGATTTAAGCCAAGTGAGCGTCTCTGTTTTTTTCAGTAGCCCCAACGAGGACCAAGAGTATGATTTAGGTATTTTACTCGTCATATTTAACTTCAACTTCATGCTTGTCGGGACACCCGTTCTCGAAAAGAGAACTATCCCCTTAAATAACGAAAATTGGGGAAACATGACGTTTAGTAAATTACCATGAGCTTAATACGATCTTGAAGTGATGTTGGAGCAGGTAGAAATGATCTGTTTCCTCTGAGAGCAAAGGATTAGGCAGGTGGGATTGAAAGGGAGGGTTGTCTTAGACAATGGGCGTGGAGCCGTCCAGGAGAGAAGGAGAGGGTGAGGCAAGAAGAATTTTGATGGATTTAGGGTGATGATGATGGATAAACTATTGTAAGTCTTGGATCAATCGGAAACTAGACTTTTAACAGTTGGGCTGAGAACATTTTGGAACAACTTAACCGATAAGAGCATTGAGAATTATGAGTTTCTTTTCATCCTTGTCGTTGGTTTTCCTTTCTTGTTCGTCATATTCACTAGCACGACCCCCTTTTATAGGAAGGCACATTTACACATCTCACAGAAAGAACACAGAAGAAGAATAACCATGTCTAAAACAAACTGGATGTGGGCCTAGCCTAGATCAAAGGCATCATAGCATACACATTACGCGTATGCTATGATGTCTTCCTATTTCATAAATCTAGTTCTAAACGTTTTTACTTTCGTGTAACAATAATTATCAAAAAAAAAATCCACATTGCAAAAAATCTCAATGTTTTAGACCTACCCTAGTTCGAAAAACACATTTTTGTCAAATGTCAGTCTCTCTGTCTATCTATTTATGACTAAAATTACCCAGGAACGCTTTGAGCTGGAATTATTTAATTTTTTAAACAGTGTTCAGAACAAATTTGTAGAAGTCTAACAAATTTTAAACAAAACCGTAGTCCAGCTATTTGAATGCTAGATAACACAATAATTTTAAAAAATGAAGAGAGCTAGAAGTATAAAATTTAGGTTGGGAAATTTAACATCTATTGTTTTCGTAACTATCAATATTTGAATCAAATCCAGAAAAAAGGTGACACAGCAGCATGAAAACACGATAACTCAAAAACACAATGGTTTAAATATATCAAATTTGGTATGTGATCTTGTGAAAATGGCATTATTTTCTTGGAAGGAATTATTCCAAAATCTGGATAGAGGCTTATAATCTGACAAACAATAATATTTTGTAACTATTGTACGCCAATGCCAAGTAAGACATTGGTATAGCATCTTTATAAGGGAGAATGCGAGAAAGTTATGGGGAGATCATTTTTATAGAGTTATCGTGTTCAGAGACAGAACAAGTAATATAAATTTTTTAAAATCAATTCCAACGTAGGTTAACAAATAATTTTTTTATTAAATATGTATAGAAATAAGACAGAGTAGCATTATTAAAGTGCAAAATAGAAAACGAATTTCGTGGAAATTTCTCATTTCATGGGAATACAACATTATACCAACCAGATTATCCCGGTCTAAAGATTACTATAAATAATTGATCAAAAAATTATACTAGCTTTGAGTAAAAATCGATTCATTAATAAGTTCGAATTTAAATACATCAAGCATTACGAAAAGATACAGAATTGTTTAAAATAATCGACCGAAAACATGTTAAAAACAAACTGAATTCGTTATCATTTGGCGGCGAAACGAAGATTTTTGGCGATAATGTTATTTTTTAATTAATATTGTAATAAATGAAAGAATAAATATTTGAAAAAATTCTATTACCATCAAATGTCATCCACTACAAGTTAAAAAAAATTACTTGCAATTGAGTGGAAGAATTAGAAGTATTTTATTAATGATTGAAAACTTGCACAATATATATGTATATAGGGAGAGAGTGAGTTAATAGTAGGAATTGAAAAATGTAATGCCAAAAGTATGCTTTCCAATCTGAGAAAAATCTGAAGCGTGAAAAGTCGTCACAATGTCGAGCTCGATTTTTTCCACTTACAATACTTCTTCTATATTTCATAGACGAAAAAGTAAACGAAAAACAATTATACACTCATATTTGTAAATAATAGATATGATATAAGTATATTTAAATCAGTTGCTATCTAAAATTCTGTAGAAAAGTTTGTATAATATCTCCAGCATTTTGCGTTCGATATTCTAAAATATTAAATAAATGCATTCAATGTTCAAATTATCCAACTCATTGCAATAATTTATTTATCAAAATGATCTAGCAGTCTATCTACTCTTTATACTTTTTGTAATTTAACAATTTCTGTAAATGCAGATAAAGGAAAATACAGTCATGAGAAACCGATTTCGTCGTTTTGCACCACGCATTTATTTCACTTTTATGAATAAATGACCACCCATAAAGCTTCCTTCGGTACTTCGTAAAATATTTCATAAGTACACGCTCGTACTTTCCTATGTAGCATTTTTCCATTTTAGAGATTTATGCACTCATCTGAACGAATGCCGCATGCTATGTAAAATTCTGCCAAACGGTTCGATACTGAATGAAATAAATGTCGAATGAAGCTGAACTTCGCCAGAATCTGTAGAAATATTGTCCAAGTCGAATACTTAGCAGACGCTCTTTTGGATAAAATATTATTTTCTGTTCGAACTTCGGAACTCCTTTTATGAATACGATTATCGAGGGCACCAGACGTCATAAAATGATAATGGAAGTCATTTAAAATAATTCTAAAAAAAATTTGCTACAGTTGCAATTAAAAATCACTTTTATTAAAGAGTCTATCAACTTTTCAATTCATACTGTTAGCTCACACACTGTTTTTCTCTCTCTATATATATCTAGTTCAAATTTCCAATCGTTAATAAAATACATTTTATTCATTCACTCAAGTTCAATTACATTTTTAAAAACTTGTAGTCGATGGCATTTGATGTTAATACATTTTTTCAAATATTATTTTATTAATTTTTTATTAGTTAAGTAAAAACTAATTTCCTTATCTTTATAGTAGTTCTAGTTGTAATTGTTAGGTCCAGATAGCCTGATTGGTAGGGCTTTGAGTTCGCATTCCTTGTGCTGCGAGTTCGAACCTGGTCACAATGGCGAGTGTTATATAAATGAGGATACTGAGTAAAAAGTGATTATTATTCGGGGGCTCAGACGTCCATACCCTCAGAAGCTACTGCATCCCTCCTTCCGCTGTAAAGCGGAACACTAGAATAACTATTGTAATAATTTAATAAAAAATAACTAAAATAAAATCTTTACTAAACTTTTTCTAACATCTAAATTTAGAATTGATTAAATTTTTTAAAAAATATTACTTGTTAATATTTGTCTTCTAACAAAATAATGAGGAATGAAATTTCAAGGAAAGTCTTAAAACAGTTAATGCATGCTTTTTGGAACAAATGGATATGGAATATATGTTTGATTATTCAAGAATATCGTTTTTATATTTCCTCCTGTTCTGCCATTTTTTGTTCCTTTGACAAACATAACTTCATTTTTTTTAAATTTTTGCCTAGAAGCAAAGTTAAGATAAAAGTTAAGACAAAGTTAGAAGCAAAGCTAATATAAAAGCGCAAAAGATATTAAGCGCAATTATGTGATTAAACATAAATTTTTAAAAACTGTAAAAAGTAACGTAAAAACTGAAAATTACGTCCTAAACTTTCTTTTAAAATTAGCATAAAATAGCTTAGGGTACTCTATTCAAAGATAATAACCAAATTTTACCCATTTAAATTTTAATTATTGTTTATAAATGTAAATTAAATGTTATTAATCTCTAAATTGTCAGATAAATGATTTGTAAAAATTGCGAAACTAATGAGTTACGTAACAGTAGAATATTATAAACAAGGCTTGAAATAATAAGAAAGATATAATAAATAAAAAAATTATAAAATATTTCTGAAAAAAACACACACAGATAATTTAGGAGTGATTTATCAGACTTCTACACTATGCTCATTTAGTTAGTGCTATATTAATAATCATAGGGTTCTTAATTTTGTCCACAAAAATAGACGCCGTATGGGCGTAAATAAAAAAAACATGTATTTCCTTAAAGTTGTAAAAATAATAAAAAACGATGAAAATGGAAACTGATATGCCTAATTCAATGCATCATGTCAGAACATCATTTCTTGAACGGCCAAGCACCACGTGCTCGTGAGAGTTAAATTATATTTTTATTCATTTTAATCGTTTCATTGAATGAGTCACTTTAGTATTGCAAACGATCGAAAAAAAAACTTTGTCTCGCATTTATTTTTTAAAAAACATATCACATTTTCTATTTATTTCATTTCTTATAGTCTCGTGCTCAAAAGGATTTTTTTCAGGGTTTTATTTGTTGCAGTCATAACTTTATTTTTTTAATCGGAGCTTTTGTAAATGGCAACACATTTTTAAAAGCTGATTTTTTAAGAAGCTCGTGCAGATAAAAACATTTTATTTATCGCTTACGGATTTTTGTTGACGCCAAAAACCTCATCCCCAAAACAGCATCATGTTCTGACAAAATTAAAAAATTGTAGAATTCGTATTAAGCTAAAAATTTGTGACGCTGAATTGAGCAGTTTATTAAAAAGGATCTCTCATGACGTGTCCTGGGGAAAATACAAAGTGGTTAAATCTTCCTATGAGAATATTAAAGCTCAAAGAATGTATACTAAAATCTTCTTTATGTAATTGCTTATACTTCTAAATAAATTGCATTATTTTCAACAGCATCTCAGACTTTTATGAATTTTTCTTCGATTGTTGAATTTTCGATAATAAAAACATTTTATATGTTTTTACCTAAAATTCATTTCAAAAACTTTTTTCTTACTTTTAAAAACTTTTTAAGCTTGTATATTTATATATTTTAACGAGAAAGAGCGATATTTATTCAAAATTCTTTCATCAAGCTACTTTGATATTTATATGTCTGAACATTTCTGGAAAAAAAAGAGAAGAAGATAACAAAAAGCTCAAGAACGACCAAGAAAGAAACTGAAAAAAAGTCATCTTGAAGAATTAAAAGGAAGTTTCTTGACGCAGCAATGATTTGGGTCCTCAAATTTAAAGGCTCATGAAATGGATGAAAATATTTAAATAGAAAAAGTTTCTCAAATAAGAAAATAGCCTTTACGGGTAACTTGAAGAATCTCAGTGTAAAGAAACCATAGAGTGAAATGTTTTTAAATATGTGTTTTTTCTTCTCTTGTATGTACTGGGGGAAGAAAATAAGAACCAAGAAATAAATGGGACGGTAGGGAAGGGAATACGACAAACGACTTGAAAAATGACTCGAAGAAACTAGAGATTTCAGATAAAGCATACCTCTGATTTCTTCAGTAACTGGCACTGCAAACTTTTCAATAAGTTTTATAGCCAGGATAAAATATTTATATTCCTTTTGGGATTATGAGTACTTATAAAACAAAGTCCATTTCACGAAGAGCATAAAAACTATTCTGTCGATTCGAAAGATGGAAGTTTTGCTGAGCATTTTATGACACATAAACCTGAAATCACGGGTTCTGTTAGTCAAATGTTTGAAATGACGGAACGAAATTAATTCATTAATAAAATTCAGTCATCTAAGATCGAAGCTATGCACCTCGTCACTTTTATGTTTTTTTTTCTTTTTTTTTTTGTTATACCATGTACAGCATATAAAAAACAAAACGTAATGATATTCTCAAAGCAATCTGAAACCGAAATTTTGATGTTTGCCCGTTTCAGATATCACAGATTCCTCAATTTACCATCATGTATGTCTGTTAGTGCGAAGTTAGTGAAGTTAAGATTAATTTAACTTTTAGCAGTTTAAAGAGCAATCAGTTATAGGATTAATTATAGAAAATGAATCGTTCAATGAAACACTTATGCAACTATTTTTAATTCAAAACTTTTTCAATTATTATGTCTAATATCATAGAAAATGGAATCTATACTACTATTATGTGAAAGTTTGGATGGATGATTTTTCACGCTAAAATGACTGAACGAAATTGTATGAAATTTACCACAGAGATGGATAATAGTCTAGAATAGAACAAAGGCTACTATTTATTTCGGTTAAATGAGTGGTTAGTTTTTTTATTAATTAAAAACTAAATTTCTCGCCAAAAATGCTTATTTCCTCACCGCCAAATGAGGTTTGGCTTAACACGTTTGGGGCCGGTTATTTCAAACGATTCTATTTATTTTTTTAGTTTGTGATTCATTTAAATTTAAGCATTGCTAATGAATCGATCTTTATGATTCATTCTGAATTACAATAAAATTACAATCGCAAGCAAAAAATTGCCGAAGAAATTCGGCGAAATTCTATGTTATTTGGCTAGTTTTTGCTTTAATTCGCTGTAAGAAATTTGTCGGAATTTTGCATTATTTGACTATTTTTCGTTTCCAAATGGCTAACGGGAAAGTACCAAAATAAAATATTATAAAGGAAATAAAAAATCTGTAATCTGTATTGCCTCACTCTATGTTCGACCATTTTGCTAATATTTGTCGAAATTTGAAATCGTTATTCAAGCAAAAGAAAATGGTCGGATTATTTATAAAATAAATATTGACGAATAGAACTCGCTTATTAATCCAATCAAATTTCCAGACAAAACTTTTCCAAATGAAATTGGTGACCAGGAAGTTCTCTAGCTTTGAAAGAGCAGAATCTTGAATTGGAAGAAAAAAAAAAGAATTATGAGAGGAAACAAAAATTCGCCTTACTTTAAGAAGATTTGATAACTCCAGGCTTTTGACTTTAGAAGTTAATGTTGTGGGAAAGTGTGACTGAAAATGAATTCCCTTAGAGCTAACTAGAACATCTGCAAAATTGAGGATTTCTTGTCATCAATCGCTGCTGTTGTGAAAGCTTTATAAGCCAGATAACAACCCTGGAGCAGAAGTGTCATTTTTGATCATTGGTTATGTTACTCGGCTACAACACCTGAGATTGCGAGTTCTGGTCTAAAGCACTTCGGATTTGCTTCAGTGGGGGCCCTGCGACCTTTAACAAGCAACCTTCATACAGCTGTTGATGAGCCCTCTATGGACAACAAAAATAGCCACGAGGGGCATTAAATACAACAGCCAACATGAACATCAAACTGAAAACACATACGATAGCCATGAATATTGGCACAATTGTATCGTTTTTCTAACCACCGACTCACTGGTGGGAGAGCGGGGTGGTCGGCTGTACGCTAGAAGAAAGCATGTGGGGAAAGCTTTATAAGCCGGATAACAACCCTCAAGCTGAAGTGTTGCTTTTGCTCAATGGTTATGTTAATCGGCTACAACTCCTCATATTGCGAGTTCATGCTTAGAACACTAGAAATATTTCAGCTTTTCTGGATACAATTGACCTAGATTGTAATATGGCGACAGTGAATCTAAATATTAACAGAATTTCTTATCTATTTGTTTCCTATTGTTTCGAATCCTCCATGAATATTGATTCTGATTTACAAAAAATAAACCAACTTTTTTGTATCATATCTCTCTGTATATGAGAACGATAACTCAAAATACCTATGTTTATAGGTGAGCTAGACACCTATGTTTGGACTTTGTTGTTGTTACTTGTGGCACTTGCCATGGACAAGCCCCGCTGATACATCAGCAGATTTTAAGCCGGAGATAAACGTCTCTTGTTTTACAAGTAGCGCCATCTATGGACAAGAGTACGACTTAGCTACACACTCGTCACAGCCCTTTTTAGGGGGCGGACTACATTCATGCATATTCATTCATTCGTCTCAGATCGTAATTTAGACCTGGAACAGAGAACGATCACTTCTGACCCAGTACCCTTAGTGATATTACTCTCGATATGGAGGACTTTGCGACCACGAACAGATTTAACGAGCGCCAATCGCCATACACTCGGGGATTGTTTTGGCCAGTGAGTTTCGAACCCGTAACCTAAGGAGTACGAGTCCAACGCTCTACCAACCAATCCATCCCGGCCTATGTTTGGACTTTAAATCCATTTGCAGATTTCTGCCAAATTTTGTGCAAATTCAGTGGAAGTGTCTTTCGAATTGTTCGTATATAAATTAACAGGATCACTACTAAAAGAAGAGATGTAGATGGATAATTTAAACATGGATTCGATACACAAGTTTGCCACCTTTAGAGGAAGGCATTCTCCAATTTTGAGGCGAATCCAACCAAGGGTTGAACGTCTGTAAGTTTTTATTTTCAAACACATGCTAACTCGAAAACTCAATAACCTAAATATACGGGTTGGAAGACACAAATCTAAAATTCCATTTCCATTATTTGTATTCTATTACCCGCATACCAGGATTAATCACCAAAATATTCGCCAAAGATCATACAATATAATCAGCAAAAATGCTCAAATCACAGCGAATGTTAATATTTTGTAAATATTGTAAGCTGCTTCTATCCAAGGCATTCTCTAGGATAACACCCTTATTAGATAGCTCGCGAGAAAGTTTTGGGGTGACCACGCTTTTTAATTAAGTTTTAAATGTGAAATACTTATGTTTTTATTTTTAATTATACTATTATCCCTTAAATGATATCTACGTGTAAAATATACCCCTTTTCACTATATTTATTTCATGGTCTATATTGCTCCAGAATATATTAATTGGTATTATAATAAAGATGTGGGGTCAGGATAGCCTGATTGGTAGATCGTTGGATTTGTGTCCCTAGGGTTGCCCGCTCTAGCCTCGCTGGGATGCTGCTTCAGTGGTGATCGTTCTCTGTTTCAGATCTAAATTACGATCTGTGGATGAGTGCATGAAATGCATGAATGAAGTTCGCCCCCTTAAAAGTGGTTGAGACGAATAAGCAGCTAAGTCGTACACTTGATCTTAGATGGCTCTATTAAAAAAAGAGGTGCTGTCTCGGCTTAAAATTGCTGATTCATTAGCGAGCTTGTCTATGACAAGTGCCATAAGAAACAACAACAACATATAACATTTCCTTGCATCAATGATCAGTTTCCTTTTAAAAATGATTCACAATTTCAAAAACTTGTCGTTAATCTTAAATATAATTTTATTTTGATGTATTAATGATTTTTAAAAGAATTTTTTCCCTTCATTTTCTCCGTATTTTTTTTCAAAGTTTGGGTATAGTTTCGTCCATTTTGGGGATTTCCAAATATCAATTCACATCAAACAACTTAAAGACAAATAGTTTATCATCTTTTATCCCTTTCTCTTTCATACATAATCTCGGTCTCATTCAATAAATATTCTCCCAAATTTTTTTTAAAAAATGCAGATTGTCGTAAGTCACAATAACAACATAATAAAATTGTACAGTAGAACGCTATGTTGCACAAATTTTCCTATAGAAACTTGCAAAAATGAGACAACATAATAGTTGTGTCTTTGTACAGTACATTTTAGGTTTTACTTAAAAACGATCATTCAGAATGCTATGGGGCTCTTTATTTCTAACTCTTTTCTTCTTGATTAAAAATATTTTCAAAACGAAAAAGCTAGTACGACGTGTTTAGATAAATTACTTCACACAAAAATGTTGAAACACTTTTTTATTTGTATCTTTAGTTAAACACAGGGTGTTCATTAATTATTATCGAGATTTCCGTAACTTATAGCTTTCGAATAAAAATATTTCGCAAAAACCGATTACGTATTCGTAAATTACAACTCAAAGAATTTTATTCAAACTATTAACTTTTTGTGCTCTAAAGTGCACAAAAAGCTTATTAAAAGCTTATATTAAAGATTGCACAGTTTGAACTTTGGAGGCACTGAGTTACGTTTCATATTGTCGTATGTGGCATATGTAACAGCACAGCTGATTGTCTCGTTGATTTTCGTGGACTAAGAGTAAACTTTCTTTGATACGATCAATATTTTCCTGCGAAGTGCTTGGTCTTCCAGCTCTCATTCGGTTTAGAACGCTACCAGTTTCCTGAAATTGTGTTATCCAGCGTCTGATAGAATTATCTCAAGGAGGATCTTTCTTGTACATGATTCTGAAGTGACTTTGAGTAGTTATGGCTGACTTAGTTTCGTAAAACCTCAATACACACATTTGCTATTTTTATTTATGACACCATAATTACTCAGACTGCAAATGCTCTAAGATTGCATTGCTGTCATGTAAAATTCTTTGAGTTGTAATTTACGAATACGTAATCGGTTTTGGCGTAATATTTTTTATTCGAAAGTTATGAGGTGCGGAAACCCCAACAATAATTAATGAAGACCCTGTAGTATAAAACATCCTTTTGCTGAATGTGGTAAATTAATTAAAAAAAATTAACCCATATTCTGAAGAGTCAATGGAAAATCAATAATAATTCACCTCCAACGCAATATTCCAGGCGTTAAACTGCCAACCAACCCCCCGGGAAGCGTTCTATTTATTAGAATTTAATGCCGTGTTCTCCTAACGATTTCGCGCGAGGACTTCAAAATTACTTTAATAGATTTCGGTTTAAAGCCTTCAAAATGAATCATCAATCTTTTGCAAACTTGAATGTTTGTATTAAGTCTTCAAATCTGAATTTTTAGAATTTTCTTAAGATTAATATTGGAGCATTTCGTAACATTTGCTTTTGAGGGTCGATGTAAATGTTGTTTTTATTCAAATTAAAAGAGGAAATCATAGAACTCCCTAAATCTGTATGAACATTATTAATATTTATTTGTTTGGTTTATATTTTGGTTCTAAATTAAAGTGAAATTATTAATAAATAGCAAAAATTTTATATGTCTTAGCTTTTTCGAATGTCTTATAATCTTGAAACTGCCACATTCCAATTATTTTATGTTTTTTTATTTCGTTGGAAGTAAGTTTAATATTATCGAAATATTTTTTAAGTTTTAATATTCAGACTCTACTCTAGATATGATATTAATACTGAACCTACTGGCATTTCAATGCCATTGTAAAGAGAACATTTAGCTTCTAGTTGTACATTTACTATTACATATCTAGAGCACTGCTTTGCTGATTAAGGCTACAACACGTTTTTGAGAGAAGTGAAAGATTTTCAACCATTCAGATAAATTAATTGTTGCTCATGACATTTTTAATGACGATTTAAATAATCTATTTTCAAACTACAAAATGTTGTAGCCTGATATCAAAAATCAAAATAAATGAACTCTCCTATTTTAAATATAACTTCTATCAATTTTTAAAAATAGATAAATATACTGTTATTTGATTCAAGTGTGATATGTTTTATAAAAATTTCGCTTTCCAAAGTATTTAAATTTAAAAATAATATCCATAATTTTGAATTATCTGCTATAGTTTCTTTTTACGAAGAGATAATCATCCACCCTATTAAAAACATTAATAGGAGGAACCAAGTTTGATGAATTATATCTTGTAACACTAAAAGAAAATATAATTTATAATTGCACATGCTCCGTAAGCATAGAGAATCTTACCTAATTAGGTATGTTTATAAAGTGATGAAATAAATTTTCGAAATTTGAGCCGTTATTGAGAATGGGATATATTATTGAAATTTGTTGTTTCAGGCTGATTTTTGAACATAAAAGACAGTTGGCGATAAGCAATTATTTTAAATATATAAACATTTATAGAAGTTAAATAATCTGAAGATATACATACCTTAACTAGAAAAAAAATGAAAATCGTAAAAAAATATAACAGCGGAAGCATAAAAAGTAGTCTTACTCACTAAAAAGCAATTTTATTCTTCAAAGCAATGCATTTCCTTTTAACAAAAACAGCGAACATATATACATCTTTATTTATATAATTCAATTTAATACATTGTCTGTTAACGCAGATTTAAATATGACTTAATTTTTGTTTTTGTAACGCTTATCTCTTTTTCCTATTATACTAATTAAACTTAATGTCATGAATTAAGATAACTTTTTCTGCTACTTTTTTTTCTCAATATATGAGCTTCATCTACTAATCCAATCTCCCGTGTAATCTTATTAGTCCGAATACAACTTAGATGAGTAAAAGAGAATTTTACAGTATATTTCATCACACAGATATAAATTTTTCTCAATCTCGCCCACACCATAATTAAAAACATACAATAAATATAACTTCGTTAACCAGCATACAACTTAATCTAATTCATATTTACGGTCGTATGTGTGCTCGTTCGGATTTTAAAATAATAATTTTTCCTCGCAGGAAAATAAATGCAACAACAAAATCTATTAAAGGTTTTTCAAAATTATGGCAACATACAGGGAAGAAGAGTATCGAGAATATGGAATTTAGTTTTTATCTTCTCAAAAACAAATGATACAAAGAAAAAGTATTGTGATCAAAAACTTCGAACTTGATATTTTGAAAATTCTTTACATTTTAAAACTCTCCGAATAAAAAAAAGGTGTATTTTTTTGTATTTAGGCATGATAATTCAAAATTACCATGAACCAAGCTTACATTTTTCCAATTTTCTACTTACTTACTACTACTTTTTTTTTTACCTTTTTTTTTACCAGTTTTCTACTACTTTCAATTTTTTAATACCTTTTGTCCTTTAACTGGTATATTTTGGTTTCATATACATCTTTCAATCCTTTTTTATGCAAAATTTTAAAAATATAGCTGTTTTAGAGCTTAAAAAACTAACCCAAACGTAGCCACAAGTAAAAAGAGGGATAATTTCAAATTACTTTTCAAAGTTTCTAAAGAAATTATTTTGAGATTCCAAAATCTCATTGAAAGAGAATGATTATTGCAATATTTCGAACCATTTTATTCAAAAAGGGATTCAAACATATATATGCAGAGGAGTTTAAATTCTTTGCTGAGCAAATATAGATTCATTACACCAACCGAATTCCCTTTACTTAATTCCTTTCCATTGTGGGAGAAGATATATTCCCTGCTTGAAATGCAGTGGAGAAGGACTGCATTCGCAAATCCACATCTAAATGCCATTCTTATATTTAAATGAATAAAATTTCCTCGGGGGAAAATGAAATGGCTTATAGATTGGGAGAAGAATATGTGAACTACATTTTTAAATTTAAATACTATTTCTTAGTAGGTTCTAAAAAAGTAGAAGCAAGGGGAAGTGGAATATAATTTCATTTGACGACAAGGTCACATTCAAAGTAAGTAATAGATAAATAAGATAGTAAATAACCCAGTTATGTTTTTTTGTTTATAAAAGAAATGATAATTGATGAACATTG
Organism: Argiope argentata; assembly: GCA_026289955.1. Taxonomy (NCBI): domain Eukaryota; kingdom Metazoa; phylum Arthropoda; class Arachnida; order Araneae; family Araneidae; genus Argiope; species Argiope argentata. Next base: position 1,052,017 of record JAOUZG010002243.1, on the reverse strand, counting down.
GAAGCTTTTTCAATAATCATAAGGATTTTATCGGCATTTTACATTGCTTTCAACCAGCGTAAATTTTCAAGTGTGCAAAAATATTGTTTTTTTTCCAGCCCAGTTCATTTGATTAAAAATGAATTGTTTAATTATAAAAATAGATTGTTTAATGTCAACTTTCTCTGTCTACAATAAAGATGAATGTATGTGTGTGTCTGTCCCTGCGTGTGTTTGCATGATTCTGGCATTTAAGTATACAAAATGTATTTTAATATATACAATATACAATTATATTTAAAAATACCTAATAAAAAAAACTTCAAATAATGACGGAGCAAATGGCTATTGCAATAATTAATACTTTGAATAATTTGAATGTAACTTCCTTTTTGAAATATTTGTCTTAAATTTCACACATTGATATTTGTGTTTAAATTTAATCATAAAAAATTAAAGTTATTCACATTTAATCATTATAACAAAATTAATAACATAACGTTAAGATAATTTTTTTAACATATGATGCTGCTGGTAGATCGAAAATTATTGCTCTGAAATTCAAAACGTTTTTTATGAATTGATCAATTACATACATAGTTACATACATAGTTCATATATCAGACATAATTTAAGTATTAGGATTGGCAGTGTAATTAAATCGAAAGAAAATTCGAAATACGATTGCAATAAAAAAACAACTTTTCCTAATATGCATTGATTCCAATCCATGCTATTTATTAGCATTCAAAATACGCTTCCCAATAAAATGAGAATGAAATTTTTTTCTTCTAAATAGTCATTTATTCCATAAACTCATATTAACAATGACTGTGATGGGAAATTTTTATTTTAACTATCAGTAACATACATAAAATAAATTCTGTCTGATATTGGGAGAAATATTTCAGTAAATTTTGACATAAGATTTAAAATTAGTAACACAATTAGAGTTCTATTCTTCTATACGAATTCCGTGAAAGCCATTTAGTTGTTGGAAGTCGGTCATATTTTAAGACGTCCGGAATTGACGCAGAAGCGATGCAATGACGCGTTGTCAAAATTCTTCCAAACATTTTGACAAGTTCAAGTGTTTTCGTACTTTATGTCAGATTATGTAACAAACTTGCTGTCACCTCAGTAAATTTATGGAAAGTGAAAAATCGCTGGTTCAACAGAGATTAGAATTTCATCCTTAAAGGCTAATAAATTTTCGTCTGTGCTCGTCGAAACTTTAAAGAACGAAGGCTTTGAGCTCAAAATATTAAATCATTGAATGCTTTTAAGGAGAAAAATTACATACCGGAATTTGGTTTGTAATGTAGTTAAGTTTTGCAAAACTCCTTTCCGCTTTCATATGCAATTCTTTCATTTACACGATGTAGTTATGTATTTAGAAAAGGTATTTGAAATCCGATCTTTAACTGGTATGTTTTATTCATGACTAAAACAATGTTCTGGATAATTAAATCAAAAATGAGAGATATGTATTTTTAAAACACCAGAATATGATTGAGATTAAACAAATTTACGAAGAATACCAGAATTATTGTTCGAGATAATATGAAATCATAAGTTTTATACTTTTTTTCGCTTTTAAATAATTGTTCGAATATTATATATAATGAAAAACACATTTAAATGATTTGTTGAGAATAAATTGCAGAGTCGTGGCCGAAATAATGGAGAATATAGGTTGAATTTTTAGTTCTTTTTATTCCATCACGGGAGCAGGCATTATTTACAAGCGAAAGCGACGAGCACAACACAGAACTCACGAAAGCTAAGTGTACAAAAGGGGACGGGAAATCATTATCCCTGGTCTTAAATACCAAGACTTTGATAGGGATAAATATTTTTCATAGAGCTAATAAACTTGGATTTCAGTGGGGATTTCCATGTTTCACAGATAAGAGGTAAGGGAAACACAGGGATCTTTTTAAAAGTATTTTGTTTAGGTCAGCAATTTTCATCTCTTCCACGGAGTGTGAGAAAGAAACAGGCGTTTAGCTGTTTCAGCAATTTTACACAGCTTCTCTTGAATTAATTAACGAGAGCGAGTGAAATAGATCAAGAAATAAGAGAATATTTTAGAATGATATTACTATGGGCTAAATTAAGATAGGGCTTTGGAAATTAATTATTATTAAAATTAGGAGTTTAAAAATATCATTACACACACACACACACACACACACACACACACACACACACACACACACACACACACACACACACACACACACACACACATCCACACACACACACACACACACACACACACACACACACACACACACACACACACACACACACACACACACACACACACACACACACACACACACACACACACACACACACACACACACACACACACACACACACACACACACACAATATACCGGTTGTTGCCGACCTCGACCGACAAAATCAGAGAAGTGATGGTAGGAATCGATAAAAAAGATTACAAAAAGCGTCCTAAATGACATTTAGTTGGTGAAAATTTCAAAAATATAGGGAGTCCAAGAATTTTTGGAAATTAAAAAATTAATAAAAACAAATAAAAATGATGGTTTTAACTATATATTTTTAAAAAGTGAAAGCACCCTTGTAATCGTTTTTTCAATTCCTAATATTAGCTCACACTTTTCCTATATACATATATTTAATATAGTTTAAATTTTTAATCGTTAATAAAATACTTCTTATTCATCCAATTAAGTTCAAATGATTTTTTTACAATTGTAGTGGATGACATTATATGTTAATACAGTTTTTTCAAATATATATTCATTAATTTTTTTATTAATTAATTGAAAACTAACTTTCTTTTAAAAATGTTTCATTTTCTCGTCGCCAAATAAGTAACGAATTCAGTTTGATTTTTTCCCACACGAATGAGATTAGGTTTAACATGTTTTTGGCTGATTATTTTTAACAATTCTATTACCATAATAGTTGATGCTTTAAAAATTAATCTTGTTAATTAATCGATTTTATAGATTCATTTTGAAGTACTTTCGAATTACATTTATTCAGAATAAAGAAAATTAAAAATTTCTAATCAGTATTGCGTTACCCCAATTGGCATTTAAAATTCACGCCTTTAGGATTACCTTAATTAGCCTTGAAAATTCAATGCTAGTATAATTTTTTGGTGCTTTTATTTATGATAAGTGTAACTATCAGGTCGGGATAACCTGGTTTATAGTGCGTTGAATTTACATTATTTGTGCTGCGAGTTCGAACCTGTCCAGCCGATGACTCTGTTTGTGTGGTGGACGTTAAATCTGTCGTGGTCACAAAGTTTTCTATACCGTAAACATATATAGTTCTTATACCGTAGTACTCTAAGAGTACTAGGTCAGAAATGATCATTCTCTTTTCCAGTTCCAAATTACGATCTGTGAATGAATGAAGGCAATGTATGGATAAAGTCCACTCCCTAAAAACAGTTTGTGATGGGTGTGCGCTAGATGTCAGACTTCTGCCTCTGGGTGCTCAGGGGTTTATACCCTCAGAAGCTACAACACCCCTTCTTTCATTGTGAAGTTGAAAAAGATAACAATAACAACAATTGTAACTATTTAATAAAATTAAAAGTAACTAAAATAAAAATTTTCTTTGTTGACCTTAGTTGGAATTGACTAGAATTTTTTTTCTATTACTTGTTAGCTACTTCTGCTACTAATATGCCATATCACATTCCCTATCTTTTATTCAATAGAAAAAAAAACTTTTACCTACTTAGAAAAAAATGAAATTATTCCAAAAACTAGCATATAATTAATTTACCTTTTTCCATTTCATTTGTCATATATGCTTCATTTGATAATACATTTTCAAAAATTTCTAGTGAGATTTTGTCACAATGTCACCAACATCAGACTTTATTGTTCCTTGTTTCTGTCATCTGTGCATGGAGATTTATTTTATGACAAACAATATATTTTTATGATAGCCTTTATTTCTTTACAAGCCGTTAAAAATCAGAAAAAGAGTAGTGTAAACTCAAATTCAATGTTCCTTAAGAATAGCAGTGATATGTGGGTCTCGGGTGAATGGATTCGCGATATTTATTGGTCCCTAATTCGAAGACTACATAAGCCTCAGCTGTTCTAACAGAAGATAATCTTTCGGCACCTCACCTCCAGCGTTGAGGACTGACTCCTTCTAAAAATATTTGGAATGGCATAGATCTACTTCAGTTTATTCATTTTTCAACTGAAGTTGTGAGAATATCGACACTTTTCACTTTTAAAGCTTATGAGCACTTCACAAGTGATTTAAAGAAACAAGACGTATATTTATCGATTGATGCGAAAATATTGAGCTTCTTGTTTAGCTTCATTTTCTTGAAGAAGAAATTGATTATTGAATTCCCTTTCATATTGGAAAAGTGCTTTTCTAAATGCATGTTCTATATATGCTATGATGTATTATTTATGTTATATGCTGTGTTTTCACGTATAATATATTCTTTAAGGTCGATTAAACCAATAATTTCATATACAGATTTCAAAATTATGTATTGGAGCCAGAAATCAATTTTGGCCGATTTCGCTCTTTGCAGTTTGTGAGTTATTGCCTTCATATACCTATGTATATATAACATAACGCCATCCTGTGCCCCCGGTTCTTATAACCCCAAGTTAACTAACCAGTTATATACATATTAACTAAGTCATAACAAACTAATGAGTAAGTTAATCATAACTAAGTTATATACATATGTATACATAACGTCGCCCTGTGCCCCCAGTTCCTATAACCTCAAGTTAACTAGCCAGTTATATACATATTAAGTTATGACTAACTAATAACTAAGTTATATACATATGTATACATAACATAACGCCGTCCTGTGGCCCCGATTCCTATAACCTCAAGTTATCTAACCAGTTATAAACATACTAAGTTATGGTTAACTTAGTTATTAGTTATAACTAAGTTATATACATATGTATACATAACGCCCACCTGTGCCCCCGGCTCCTATAACGCTAAGTTATCTAACCAGTTATAATTAACTATGTTACAACTAAGTAAGAACTAATTAACACCATAACTAAGTTATATAAATATGTATACATAACATAACATCATTTTGTGCCCCCGGTTCTTATAACGCTAAGTTTTCTAACCAGTTATAAACATATTAACAAAGTTATATACATATGTATATATAACAAAACGCCCTCCTGTGACCCCTGCTACTATAACGCTAAGTTATCTAACCAGTTGGATGAGCGCAAGATAAGAGAACCACAACAAAAAATGTTAAAGGAAAGATGCCATCGGTGTGAATTCTTACACGAATCTATTCAATTTTTTTGCTGAAGTTGTAACTGGATGGTCTGGACAAAAATACCTAAGCAAATGGTGTCTATGGGTTGAATTTACAGGGAAATTAGATTACCAATTAAAAAGGGGAAAATTGACACATTACTTTGAGAACATCTGTACGACATGCATTAGCATATAGACAATTACTGTAGAGTCAGAAATATGCAGCATCCATCTGGGTCGTGAGGTTTTGATTTCCTTCGTGAAATCTGCCCTTTTGAGGGACTTCTGAAGTTATAATTTCGGCTGATTTTAACAAGTGGAATTCTGGTCTTAGCTCTTGAAGAGGTCTTTTTATGAACATTGTTTACTACGGAGTGGATAGTGTCGCGTGAAAGGGTATTAGATGCAACACTCCTGTACCATTCTTGCATATGTATACAGATGGATAGATATTTCTTTTGATGGATCTAGTATAAAATGTGAACACTCTGATTTTTTTTTAAAAAAGGAATATAAAATATAAAATAGATAAATGAAAGCATAATCATCTGCAAAGATATGGCTAAAGTTTTAATGTATTCAGACACCGTTTTAGTATAAAATCAATACTTTCTTTTGATTTATCCAATTTTTAATTTCATACGATTGTTTACAAAAGAAAAAAAAAGTATCAAATCTTCTCGTTAATATATCTTTAACAAAATTTGATTAAGATTTATAAATTTGTCGTCATAACAACGGACCAGTATCATTGATATTGAATTTACAAGTATAATTTGTTAAACGCCTTCCCTACTTCCAAAAATATTGGCTTTTCAAATTCAATTCAGTTTTATTAAATCTCATTAAAATTTTGAATTCGAAGTTTCGGACAAATTCTTATTAGATGAAGCTAAACAATAGCAGATATTTGAACACTGTAATTAATTTATTTTCATTAATCGAATTTAGAATTATTCAAATTTCTATAGCTGATCTATGACGCATCCTAGGGAAGTACGGAAATTACTTAAGCGGTATTCTAGTTTCTGCTGCACTCGAGATAGAATATATTCTGTTTCTAAAATCAGCTTGGCAGCTAACATATACAACGTATCCGAAACAACATATGCCAATTTGTGTTTTGGGGTGCATATTTTATATTTGTATAAAATTGACTTTGGCTTCTAAATAACTTTTTAAAGATTATCATCAGTTGCCAGCTGCTGTCTCAAAGTCTGTCGTTGGCTTCACGATGTTTTTAAAAAATTAAGAATTTTCATCAGTTGCTCTATGCTATTTGGATTATTACTACGATGTTGTTATAAAACAAGTCTTTCTTCGGCTGTCTAGTGATACTTCACAGTCATGACTGTTGTTAGATTGTAGTTAAGGAAAGGGAGTAATATACCGCCAAGTGGTTATTTCCTAGGCAACGGGGCAGTTCACTGAAACTGTATCAGAAAAGAGATTCGAATATGAAATATAAATAATTAATTATTTATTTAGTCTGGAAAAACTATACACTTATAAATTTGTTATTAAACAAAAAATCTTGAGTCATTTAGAAGTTTTTCAAAACATACTGATTCTTTTTTCAGGATTCCCATAGGGAATGTAATAATATTAGTTTTTCTTGTATAAAATTGATTTTCTATTACAAACATATTCTATTACAAATTTTCTTTAAAATTATATTCTAATGAAATGAAATAATCTATGTATATCTTATTTTGATAAAGCATTCGCATGACATTTCACAAAACGTCATAGAGCCTCCTATTATAATGTATCAGAGAACCCTGTTGCAAACACATATTGTAAAGTAATATCTTAAGGCGAATCTTATTTTTAAACCAAACCTTTCCTTTAAATATAGCTTTTTTAGAAATTATTATTTTACATTTTTATGCAGGCATCTATTGGAATGTTTTGGTTTGGTATAATTTGAATGCATGTATCGAAAAGTATTAAAAATATAACTTATAAAACTGAAATATCTACTACTAATAAAAATGAGTTTATGTCATTTGGTGCTCCACAAATTTAATGGATGTAAGTCAAACACTTTGACTTACGTCCATTAAATTTGTTACGTATATACTTTGGAAATTGGACGGGAAATTTTAGGAGAATATTTAAGTAATATTCGTGATTTTTAATTGATAGTGATACGAATTTTTATCGCTTTTCACTTATAGTTATTCAATCAATTCCAAACAAAGAAATTTCACGCTTTTTTTAAATTCGAAAAATTGTCTAAAATAAAATTTTTTATGGCTATAACATTCGTATCATTAAAATGATACCAATGTAGTAGCCATGAAATTTTTTTTCTCAATTTCAGAAACTTAAAACGAAAATATTTTTGGCCATTCCAAGCTTCCATACCATTCTAGCGTTATTATTAAAGTGAATATATATATATATATATATATATATATATATATATATATATATAATATGCATAAAAAAAGGTAAATATTTTATTAGAATAGTTATTAGAGAATTTATTTATTGTGATAGTACTTTTACGTCTATAACATAACTATTAGTATTCATTTTATGCAGAATTTTATGGTTTACATAATTTTGAAACCTTTTTTAATATTGTAAACGTCTTTCCTGAGTAATTTAAGGAAAAGTGAACGAATATATCATTTTAATTCATTTTTCCTTCCAAAAATACCGCAAATTTATCTTTGATAGACAGAAGCTTGAGACAGTCGAGTTAAATCCTTACTGATGTGAATGAAGCAATAAAACGTTATTTTCTTAACGTATTTTTCTTAATTTTTCAGCCATTAATTCATACCTAGATTGATCAGGTATAATATTTTTAACCCTCTAACCCACAGCGAAAAAAACAGGGAAGCTTAAAAAAGAATAGTGAGACTTTAGGGAAAGGATTTAAAATGACATTAAAAAATTAAATTCTTAGTTAAAACTTTTTTCGAAGAAAATTTCTGAAGTTACTGTATTGGAATTTAAATTTACACGAATACAACAGCGTAATTTTTTAAAATCCTACCAGTATTTTCTTTGATTAATAATTCATTTTAATATCCTCTTAAGATACTTTATATGTTTTTTAGATCTGCTTTCTTACCGATTCTCTCAAGCTTATAACGACTATAACGCTTTTATTCATATAAATATGTGTTATCACGTCATTGAGAATTCACATTCCATTGAATCTATGCAACATACTGCATCTGGTGTACATTTTTCTATATTTAATTCCCAGATAAAAATCCCTTTTAAATTATAATCCTGATTCCTGTGAATAATAATATAAGTAAGCCAAGTACAGGTTTCATTCTTTTGTAATCAATACCCTCCCACTAAGAAGTCTGGAAAGAAGATTGTTGACTTATAAACGCCTATGTTATCTGGCCATGGTGTTTGATGTATAGCGATATCTGTCCTTTTGAAGTATTCATGATGCTTCAAATCAAAATGTAGTTATAGGTAAGATATTGTAAGCCAAGTATCTTGATATAAAGATAACTGCAAATTAAATTCTTCCGTCTTTCCAAAACCATTCGAGATAAACTAAATGACAATTATCACGACGGCTTCGAGGCTATAGTTTAGTTCTAATGGTCATCAATGACAAAGGCACAGGGTTTCTTGTAGGATAAATACTCAGACAATTTGTGGGGATGTAACTCAACCACAGTTCGAAAAGTGAAAGTCAACTATCGTTCAGACGTTTCTCATCACCATATATGAGTTGTCTTTGGCTGGCTTATATAATTAGAAGTAGCATGACTTGCATCTATGCTATTATGTCTGTGGTCTATGATTAGACACACAGTGCAATTGACTTGGTGATAGCAGCAAAGGTTTTTCCAAAAATTTACAGCAGAATTTTTCAACCACGAATCTAATTACTAAATAAAATATCTAATCATTTTTATAAATACTTTGTGTATCTTTATCAATACTTTCAAAATGTCAGAAACATAGGCTTGGATACATATATTCATATATTATTTATTTCCATTTATTTTCAAATAATTCTTTATCACTTGTTATAAATCGTGTGCAAAAGATTGCAGCAGAATTCTAAGACTGACAAAGGGAATGATATCATTACAATTCTATTCCTAGTATAATCAATGCGATAAGCTAAGCAAAAATGACTTTGTTCCATTTGTTTTACTTATGAGACATATAAAACACTCTTTTTTTTTCTAAGATTTTTTATACGTTTCACTTCATTTTTATATGAATAGACTCTCTTACCAATCTATCAAGCCTTTCGCCGTTATCATAATGTTCAAAACGATGTAACGATAAATTATTGCTTTCTAGAACACAGGAGATTTACTAGATCTCACCATGTCATTAATCTCTCGAGAAGAGCGCCCCCCCTTCTATTTTGATATCGTCTGGCGGAACAAATTCATAAAATTATTTATCCGAATGATGCTGAAATTACAATTATAAAATGGAACCTTAAGAAGTGGTCTCCGCAAAACTTTCTACCATATTCTTTAATAATGACGAATTTGTGTTTTATACGCGAGTTTTCTAGCCCACTCGAAATCAAAATTTAACACAGATTTAAAACTGCATTTACAAAATCACATAACAAAGTTGATAGACTTAAATCTCTACGTTTTTGAGCTATCACATTAATAAGCATTTGAGCCTACGGATCGACAGATGATCAACCTCGTTGGATTTGGTTCAAAATGTGGAAAGTATCTATATCTCAGTTATTAGATGAGTGTACTGAATTTTATAAATCTAGATATTTTTGTTTTATAATTACGTCTGAATTTACATTCGAACAGATGGATTTGAACTGAATTGATTTTGCTCAAAATTTGACAGAAAATAACAAATTTGGGTTAGAGACGATCTAATTTCAATTTCTTAAATTTTTCGTTACCTTTGTCACATATAGATAGATTTAATGAAAAAATGTTTTTTTCAAACTCTGTGAAATCTAAAATATGAAATTTTGTCGAAATGTCGATTCGAAATATTTGAAGCTTACGATATTTTCTCTATATTTCGTATACGAGAAAGTAAAGAGTTTTAAACAATGCGACTCATTTTTATAAATAAAATAAATTTATTTCAGAAAAAAGTAATAAAATAAAGAAGAAAATATGACAAAATTTGATAACGTTAAATTGAAGAATTTTTTTCACTTAATTTTAAGTGAATAAGAACTCTTAATAAAAATGCAACAAAAATTGTTTCAAGTATTTTTTTTTTTTTTCATTTCCGAAAATTTAATTTGGCACGCCCTAGTCAAACGGGAAATCCTGTTGAATACCTTAAGCCCGATCGCACGCTTGTATGCACTCGCTCTCATTACACACACACATATACGCTCACAGGTATACACACATGTTCTCGCACGCACACACACACACGCATACGCACACGCGCGCGCGCACACATACACACACACACACACACACACGCATACGCACACGCGCGCGCGCGCACATACACACACAAACACACACACACACACGCATATATATATATAATATGCATAAAAAAGTACAAATTTTAGTAGACGAGCTAGTAAACAATAATAATTGTATACAATTTTAAAAGGTGATGGCACTTGTGCAATCATAACTGAATATATAATATTAGTATTTATTATATATTGATATTTATTCTTTAGATAATTTTAAATTTTTTAAAAAAATTTTCTCTGATGGGGGAAATTGTTATGCAAACATAATGGATACTTATTGATTAAAATAAAGCAATAAATCTTAATTGATATTTTTTTTCATATTTTAAAATTTTCGATCACTACTCCATACCAATTTGCTTATTTGTAATATTTTTTCCCACCGAAAGGGATAGTGGAGCGCACAAAAGAATATTGGGAACTTAGAAAAAATCATTTAAAATTATTATAAATTTGGTATCTGTGAAAAAATCTTAATTATCAGGTCAGAACAGGATCTGGTTTTGGGATGATTTTTTTGGCGTCAACAAAAATCCGTAGACGAAAAATTAAAATTTTATTAATGCTCAAAAATCAACTTTTAATAACGTGTTGCGATTTCATTTAGAAAAGCCCTGATTAAAAAAATAAGTTAATGACTACAGCAAATAAAACTTAGAAGAATGACATTTTGAGCACGTGATTATATGAAATAAATAGGAAATGTGATATTTCTTTTAAACAATAAATGCGAGATAAAGTTTTTTTTCAATCGTTTTAAATACTAAAGTGACTCATTCAAGGAAACAATTAAAATGAATACAAATATAACTTGCACGAGCTCGTAGTGCTTGGACTTTTAAGAAATGATGTTCTGTCAAGAGACATTGAAATAGGCATGGCAGATTTCATTTTAATCTTTTATTAATTTTAAAATATTTGTACAACGTATTTTAATAAATACATAGTACGTAACAACAAATTAATTTTTCTATTAATTCTGAAAATTTATGCTACGATATAGCATAAATTATGAAAATTTATCAATTAAATTTTTTTCATCATAATACAAATATTCGGAACAGCAGTGTTGTTGCATAATATCCCTTGATTCCCAAAAACTGCAATTTAGTTTACACTTTCAGCGAGCAGCGCTGTTGAAATATTTACCATTGAAAACTGCTAAAAATCTACGCCTCATTTGCATTCCTGTACGTCATGCTAAACTGATTTATTTCTACAGACATTTTAACACCAGTTCCCATCAGCTTGGTGTCTTAAACATCACAATTTAGAGCCCGCTCAGGAATCCGATCGTGCGAGAGTCCGTTACCGTCAGGTATCTAGCAACGATATCGCATAAAATTTGAGCAAGGCGCCTCTGCAATCGGTAAAGAGAGTGAACGGATAATTTAGCGATTTGTGCTTTCATATCATATTAGCAGTGTGATACAACTTCTTAAATGCGAACTTCATGTTTTATAAAATATACAAAAAGAAAATATTGCCATCATTGACGATTCAAACTCAATATTTTACAAACCTTATATCGACAAATTTTACTATATAGATTTTATACCGCATTTGTAAGCTTCTATTATATTTTGAAATAAATCCAGTTAGATGAAGTGGGTTTGTCCAGGCGACCGGATAAAAATTAAAAATGTAATTTCAAAACGAATATAGCTAAATGCATGAATTTAGAACATATATTTTACCTCCAAATGACAGATATATTTGAAAATTGGGAAAAAAATCCGTGAAAAAGGTTGGTCATCTGTCTGCTGTATTTTTACAAGAATGTAAAAATGATAATTTAATAATGAATTGTCTTAAATATATTAAATTTGTAAAATGGTTTTGTGAACTACATTTGTAATTTGGCGCGAAGTCTTGAATTGAATTACCTAGAAAAAAAGACGCCTTAAATTCTCTGATCGTTTTTCTGATACTTTTGTATTAAACACATTCCAAATATTATTTCTTAAAACTTGTTAAAGATACAGACATAATATTTGAGTATTAAGTATAAATATGTTAGGTAGTGTATAGTAATATTTATGAACTGGAATAACAGCGCCAAAGCATTGTTAGGATAAATAAAAAGATATAAATCTTAGAATAATTATTTTAAATGCAGTAATCATATAAAAAATCACATAAAAATAACACATTTATTTTGGATAAATTTTTCAATCCCTAAAATCCATTATGAAGAGATAAGAAGTTGAAAAAAACCCCCTTTAATTAGGACACAAAATAACTTTCACATCCGAAATTATTAAATATTTAACAACTGTTCGCTCAAAATATAAATATTCATTTATATTTTAAATAATAGCTATATTATTATGTCAATTATAATACAGTGACGTTTTCAATGACGTGAAAAATGACCTGCTTGAAAATCAGTTTTGTTCAATTTAACTTTCGCTCGAATCCGTGAGTTAGCCATAAACTGCCCATTAAACATCGGTACAGAGATATATTTAAAGCTTAAAAATGTCATTATATTTATATTCTTGATGAAACCACTGCATTATGTATTCCGCTTGCGTAATATTTCGTTATACTTCATATTTTCTTTCTTCAGTCTGGTCTTTTAGGGCCATTTCCTGAGTCTCCAAGAGAAGTGTTAAAAGCGCAGGAAATATTGCCATTATTTCTGAAGTGATTCATTTTCAAGGGACTCGATATGAATTTCTTATAAATGATGTTTTGACAAGTATGTACTTAAAGTCATCAGTTATTGATGATTTCGTATAATACTTTTCAAGAAATTGTTGGAAAAGCCTAATACACGTTTTGTTAAAAAGTAATCTCCACTCATTCTATTAATCTTTGGTAGTTTTCTTCCTTAATATTTTCTATATTTCAGCATTACATGTTTCTAAAAATAATAATTAATTTTTCTCCCGTTTTTAATTTGGCTACTACCATATATTTTTCTGAAATTCACTATTTCCATTATCTTGTATACGAATGATAGGGAAAGTATTATAATCTCCAAAACATGCATTAAGCTAGACGAATGAAATTTAAAATATGAGCTTATAGTCGAATAAGTAGATTTCTATCAAATTTTGAAGAAAAAAATCCTTCATAATATATCTGTCTGTCAAGTTGTTCCTGTACAAATGATTATTAAAACGTGCAAAGATACAGATAGTACAAACGTTTACAAATCTAAAATGTATATTTTAACATTTTGAATCAAATCTGTCATGTGGTTGAATACCTGTTAAGTATTATCTACGTTATTAAGGACTGAAAGTTTGGTAGACACAAACAGCTAGCCATGAAATGAATAGTAATAAGTTCCGCATTATAAGATATATAAAAGAAAAAAATTGTTTTAAGAAAGATCTTCTCCAATGAACAAAATCTGTAGAGAAAAAAAGAAATGTTTGCAATTTCTTTGCAGTCATAACATAATTGCAAACGATTAAATTGCAGCTAAAATATTATCTTTAAATTAAAATATTAATTAAATTCATAATTTATTATAATACATGTATAGCAATCTTTGTTGTATATTTGTTATTAAAGTTCCAATATAATGATGACAAATGATGCTTATACAATTTTAATTTAAATTTACGATTTGTGAAAAAATAATTCTCTCTGGCATCTTATTATACTATTTAATAGTGAAATAAAAAAAATAATAGTTTAGACTATTTAATGATTTTGAAATGTCATTCGAAAAATATTTTATCTAAAATATTTTTTGCACTCTTTTCTTCCTTGTTATAGTTATATTATTTAAAATTTTCCTTAATCATTTTAATCTCGAAACTTTTACAGATTAAAGGTTTTATGAATAATAATTTTATCTCTCATTCATTAACATTTCTCTTTTTAAATTTATCACATTAAAAGAAGATGATTAAGTGTTAATGAAGTTTCAAAAAAGTTGAAACTCTGTATCTTTATCAAAAATAGGTAGCTCTGAAAAGTATATGAATTTCTGTATGGCAGAAAAGAACAGAAAATCGTTAAAAAAATTTCATCATTACATAGATAAAAAAGATTAAAACAAATTAAACTTTTTTTAAAAAAAACCTTACACATTTGAAAGTGGTTTTATCTTTAAAAAAACATACAAATTTCGTAATTTTCACCTAAAATATTATTTTACTGATAAAAGTTTCTGCTTCGTTTTAGAAAAAAAAAGTGAATGAATTCACAAAATTATCCCCACATGGCACGTGCAACATATCTCAATCGAACACCAATCAGAAACGGTAATTCTGTGAGCTGATATGTGCCATCCGTGGATCACATTTAACTAATGATTTCACTTAGATGCGAAAAGTAAAAGTTGTAAAGTTAAATAACTCATCAGCTAAACGACATTTGGATGCAAAGTTACCTTGCGAAAATGGTATTGGGAAAAAAACTCCGAGTCAAATCTCATTGGTATGGATGAGGTGAAATTCAAATAGAAGCTGCTGATAAGTTTCGAAGCTATTTACCTTTCCAGTAAAAGTTCCAACTTGTATGGAGTGGCTTAATTTATTTTTGAGTTCAGAGCTAAATAACTAATACTTAATAATTCATTTAATCGTCTTTAATACCTATTTTCTTAAATAATTAGCTGAAGAAATTTCACCGAAATTCATTCGCACACTCCATTATGAAAGCGTTCTTCCCTTTTCTCTAAAATGAAGTGAGTACACAATTAATAAGAGCACGAGAGATTTGAAGACTCAGAATTTCATTTTCAGATTTCCGAGCAAGAGCGTTTTGTGCTTTGGAGTGTAGATAAGAAAACTGGATTTACATTTTGAAAATCTTTTTGTTGTTGAATTGAAATTAAAATGGGGCTGCGGTGGACTGGTGGTAAGATTTCGGTTTCGAAATCGGAGGGTTTCAAGTTTGAGACCCGGTTCCACTATCGCGTACCGTCCTTCAGCGGGTGTGCTGAGGGTGTGCCAGCTCAGGTGTCGTCCTCATCATCTGATTGTGGCTCAAAATTAAAAGGTACAACCTAAAACAGCCTTAGTATTGCTTTAACCCTTTGCAGTCCGAAAAATAATTAGATGCAAAATTATTCACCCAATACAAAGGTTTGTTTATTGCTATGAAAAATAAGTATAAACAATTCTTTTAGGTCGATTTTCTCTGAAAAATTAATCTACATCTCTTAAACATTATGTAGGCCTTTTTAACAATTAAATTTGAAAAATAAATAAATAACACATCAAAATGATGCACAGTCTTGAATGTCGAGTCACACACGACATCGGACCGCAGAAGGTCAAAAACAGGATCTTTCTATGACAAAACTAAACTAAACTGAAACCGAATTCTACAAATTTAAAAATAATTACGAGAACACATATAAAAATTCGTTTATCTTGGTATTGAGTTTTTGTTTGGTCAGTTTAGACAGAACTGGCAAACGTAGTACAGAACGACAAAAGATCAGATTTCTGGGGGAGGGTTAAAAGTTTGATACCAATGTATGTTAAAATTATTTTCTAAATTTTATAAATCTTACCTTTTTTTGTAGTTATTTAAACACAATATTTTTCATTTGCTCTTATTTACTTGAATTCGGACAAATATTTAAAAAAAAAACAATTTTTTCAAAAAAAAAAAAAAAAAGGGAAAGAAAGATTGAAATCGACAAATTTTATGTAAAGACACTTGTCGAATCCCGTACAACTAGTTCAAAGAATTTCTAAGTATTTCGGTTCAAAAACATAAGTACATGATTTTTTTATTACTTATTTAAAAAAACACTTTACTGACTTACAAAATTTCTATGAATTTTGATATTTCTAATGAGTAATGTACATAAAATGGCTATTACCATTTAACTGAGAGAAGACCAATTCGACTTTTCTCAGTTCAATAACACGTCTGAAAAGAATGTTTCTAGTCTATAAATAAATTTTTAGACGGATTTACTTTACTTATTAAAGATGCCATCTTTTAACTAGTTGTTAAAGAAAAAGAGAAAAAAAATTTTTTTTAAAGCTAAATCAATTAATTCATACAAATATACATGAGCATTTCTTAGCGTACTTATTGTAAACCAAGCTATTCTCATGGGTTGATACTTTTTATTTGTAAAATATTCTTTTTCGATTAAAACAGAATTTTTTAAGCAGTTAGGTTAAATTCAAATAACCAGTTTGGCGTAATCTGACGTTGTTGGCGTCGTTTTTGTCCTGATTTGCCTACATTAACTATATTGTATCCAAATGATTAAGTCTTTTAGAATAATTTTTTAATAACAATAAATAAATCATGGAAGAAAATGAAACGACTCTACAGAAAATACTATTATACGTTTTTAAAAGAAAGGTTTTTCTAGAAAATTCGGGATAAAATTTCTATTCATGTTAAACAATAGAATACGGATTAATAATGAATAATAAAAGTGAAATAGTGTAGAAAACTATCTCATCTTCCATGTGTAGGAGAGACGTGGGAGTTGAAAGTCTACGTCAATATCCTTTTAAAGTGTAAGAAAGGCCTAAAAACAAATTATAGAATAATATAATCTATTCTTTAGGAATATAAAACCAATATTGAAGTTACGTAAGTTATCTTCATAATAAATTTAAAAGATCATTATATACGATGTGTTTAAAATTTTTGAAGTGAAGTAAAAATTATTGTTGCTTGCAAATATTGTAACATGTCTGATATTTATTTTTTCTTAGCAACAAGTCGGAAAAAACTGTAATTGTTTTTTTAATAATACACTACAAAATTTCGTTTTATTGAAATTAAAAGTATTTCTATATGATAAAAAAATCATGATATTACATAAAAGCATAATATAAATATTTCAACAAATATTTTCTATTTTAAAACTTAAGCTAATTGTAGTTCTTCCCCGTGGTCTGGTTATCCTAGGTTCGAATTCCTGTTCAGGCGTGATTGTTCTTTATCTGTTCTATCTGTGAGATGCGGGGAGGTGCTGTAATAAGGGACTGCACAAGTCAGTAATTAAGACGTACTCTTTGCCCTTGTTGGCTCTACTTAAAACATGAGACATACTCTGGGCTTAAAATCGCTGACAGCGCCAGTAAATTTGGTCATGGAAAGGGCCATTAGAAACTTCAACATAATTGCAGAAGAGAATTACTTTTAAGGTTATTTTGTGGAAATAAGGGCTTGTTTACGTGTGTGATATGTGTACGAAAAGTGTTGCAACAAATAATTAAAAACTGATCCCTAGCATAATCATTGGATGCATTTCTGGTTCTCAGGATATCTAGAATCTAAAGTGGGCATGTCAAATAGGTGAGAATGGATTGCTTTGGAACATGCAATTAAATATAAAATTATTCAGAGTTCTCATGACGGACTTAGTTCGTCATCATATCAGTGGTACAATGTTGCCATTTTTTTCTTCCTGTTTCCTTTTTTAATATTAATTAATTATAATGCGAATCTTATCAATGGCTTTACACCGTTGCTTCTCATGCTGCGTGGACTATTCCAATGATGCTTATAGTTTTTATTTATGGCTAAAAATGAGCATTGGTATTCAAACATCTTTAAAATTCTAGATGCAGCTATTCTTAATGCTTAAAACTTAAAACTGCGATTTATTTTATATATGCATGTAAGCATAAAATATTGAAAGCGGATGGTACTTTCGAAGACGGAGAACAGACTTTGGATTTTTAAGTTCGTTTTATACTTTCTCGTGGAGTCATGATCTATTTACCAGAAATGAGAACCAGGCCCATCTGCTCACAGTATGGGACAAAAGTAGAAAATGAAAAAGGAGGAAATTGTTTATCTCTGATCATATTTACCATGAATTCCCATGAGGAGATCTCTACACGCGTAGAACCAGGCAAAGGAGTCACAGGGATCTTTTAGAAGAATTTTTTTAAATCAGCAATTGTCTCTTCACTCGGAGCGTGGGAACCTCTGACGGAAGCATATTTTTCAAAGCTTCAATTGAATTAATTGAGTAGAAAAAATTTGAATGGAATCGGGAAATAAGAGAAACTTTCAGAATAAAGTTACTACGGGCTAAATTAAGATAAATTTGTGGAAATTAATAAATTTGAAATTGGAGTCTAACATATCGTTAGCAATGTGTGTAGATTGATGTATTTTTTTACCGATGTTGCAGATTTCAATAAATTATTTTAATGGAATCTGTGTGTAGAAAATTTCTTCCGTATTTAAAAGTTTATAAGACGAAGTAATATTTCAAAAAATAGTAAAGGAAATTGGTAGATTTTTTATGTCGTCAGCAACCAAAATAATAAAAATGTATTAAATTTGGAACCAAATCTATGAAGCAGTTACTTGTCTATCTGTTTATTTCGATATAAGGTGAAAACACAAACTCCGCAAAAGATTCAGTACTAAAATCGTAGACGTAAACTTAACACTAAAACCTAACGTGTATACCGACTTAGCGTATTAAAAGAGCTAGTTGACCACGTGGAATCTAACCCAGAAATTAAGTTTCTCTCAACACTTAAAAAACAAAACATCATTACTTATAAAGATCTATCACTATAAAGATACCACAATATTTTAGCTACTTCTCAACAGAATACTGCCTGGTGGATATGCACTCACAATAAAACGCTTTAAATGTAAACTATTGGGAAGTTCAATTACAAAATTTGATAGGCACATTCACAATCTACTTGGTTTTGTTTACACAGTTATAATCTTTCGTAAAGCCATCTTTTACAATGAAAGAAATGTTCTTTCTGGATATCCCACGTACTATTTTTCATTATTAATCTATAATTATTATATAGAAGAATAATATATCATCAAAATATAATATTAACTATATTACCAATTTTACTGGATCGACTTTCACCGTCACTGCTCATTTTTCAGACTCCATTGATACACTAAGTTAAAAATGTAGAGATTTACATTTATAGACAAAGAAATAAGTTGATAGATATGAATATTTAAGCAGAATAACTTCAACGTGTTGCAAAATGTTAAAACAATGAATTTTAAGGTAAATGATACGTTGGAAATTCAATTTTTAATCAATATTTTGTTAAACTGAATATCTTAGAAACATCATATTAAGTTTGCTCATTTGTTTATTTTTTGGAAATTTGTATTGATATTTTTCAGTGAATAATATAAGTTTTAATTTATTATTATTTTTGGATCAGAACTTTAGTGAAATCCCTATTTCTAGTAACCTCATAAATGAATATATAGCATATATTTTGCTCAATTTTGGTATCATAAGTCCTCAATATATAACTTCTAAATTTCAAAATTAGCGCTTTTAACTTCAAATTAGTTTGCTGCTTTATGACTTAAAGAGAAACTGAAAATTCAAGTTATTTTGAAGTCGTATTTCATTTAATGATTGGATAAAAATATAATTTATTACGTCCTAATAATTATTCTATTTTTTGTTTGCAAGAGTTTCAACAAAACTTTTGATAACATTTTTTTAATATGTATGTCTATGTATGTATGTATGTATTTTATAATTAAAATATATGCATATTTTATTGGTTTTTAAAAAATATATTTTATGAAAAATATATTAATATTTCATTATATTTTATTTCTGAAAATTCTTCCCGAATATAGTCACATGCCTTAAAAGTCAATAATCACCCAAATAAACTTAAATGTGCTTTATATAAATTAAATGTTAAATCCTTTTTCCAAGAAACATGGATTTATACACTAAAGGCATCATTTCCTAGCAAGCACTGGAATTTGAAACATCTATCTGGACGTAGATTAAATATTGAAAGAAATTTCGAAGCAAAACATCATCGATCATTTTCTTGTTTGCAGCTTTCAAAGAAATAGTTGACCAATCGGTCAAAGCTCAAATATAGAGATTTTTGGGGAGAACCAATAATATCGATCCTTAAAGTACACGCATCATGAACACGTAAAAGTTCAGCAGTTAAACGAGAAAAACAAAATGTTTTTCGTATCGTATAACCTAAATTGGATCTGACCATTTTATAATTGGTGATGGGCTATTCGATGAAAAAATTAATCGTCTTTAGCTTGACTTATGAATAATGGAAGTGATGGACTTGATAATGAAATATCTTGAGCAAAATAAAAACATGAAATTTAATTTCACCAAACAATGCATGAATGTGCTTGTACGTATTGACATCCTACAAGACAAATGGTTTGTACTAGATCATTTAAATTTAGACCATACATGCTTTGGAGAACAGAATAATTTGTTTTCACATTTTAATAAGAGTTTTAATTAAAATTTGCGAGATTTTATGTTATTTTATCGCTATAAATGTTGCAAAAATTATTGTTTAAAGCACATTTTTGCATAAAATTGTAGTTTTATGAACTCTAATTTGCGAAGATATAACTGATTTTTTTAAAAAAAAAATGTGCAAATTTTTGAAAAATAGTTTTTTTATATTTTTATTAACAAAGTCTATAATTGCCAGAAGAAATTTTTTCCATTATTTAATCAAATATTTCCTTTTGCATTTTTGTCATAGTTCAAAGATAAAAAAAGAACGATTCTATTTGTTATTTGCATGAATTGTACGAGGAAATCAAAAATAAAATGACATTGTTGTTAAAAATCATTGTATATTTGAATGGATTCAAGAAAAATAGAATAAATTCAGTCGATTTGAAACGTATTTTTATGATAGATAATTTTTTAATAGTATTATGATATCATAGGAATAAACCGCTTCATATACCTGACAAACAAAAATATAAATAAGTATTAAAATAGTATAATTTTATAGTTTATCGAAATATGATGCCAAAAATACTTTATTTAATGCAATATAGACATTAGATTAAGAAAAAGTGATTTAATTAAAACTAAACACTATCAATACTTTAGAGAAGAATTGGTTAATAATAACATATAAATCTAAGTATGTTTTTCATTGTAACTGTTAGAAATTTAACTCTTGTATTATACTCTAGATACATTAATTAATAGGTAATTATTAATATTATTCCTAGTATTTATTTCAAAAAAATATTTCTGTTTATTTATTTCTGTTTTGAATTCTAATTTATGAAATAGAAGCAGACGATTTATTTGGTTAGCTATTTTAATAAAAATACGAGTTTAGAGTATAGGCATTGGTAACGAAAAATAGTACTATATATTATCCTTTTTTTACCCGAGTTGTTGTATGTATTCATGAGCTGAGTAATGGAAAAAACGGTTTTATAACGCCATAAGATGACTAGAGTATTTCTTCAAAGGGTTTTCAGTTATTGTATGAGTTCATTTGCTGCGGAAAATACGTATAAGTGTATCTTTGAGACTAATTTGATGTAAATAAAATTTATATTTGTACATAACCAGATCTGCATCATTTTTAATAAGACATTTCACTTCTTATTCGAAACTTGGCATAGCGCCAAAGTCATAAATTAAGAGTGCTAATTTATAATAGTAACAGTTATTTTGTAACAATTCCTCCATAACTACTCTTTGAAGATGTAAAATAAATGTAACAAATTACAAACATGCATAAAATTAGAGATAACACGAGTGAATTGTTTGTGTTTCACAGACCAATTTGCTAATAGCTATAAATTCGGTACAAACATTACCGTGGAAGTGGGATTGCTCCTCTGAAAGGTCTATCTGAAATTTTGTCTCAAATGTAATTCGTTAAAATTAATCTTAATTTTACTATTTTTCAATTAATATTATTAGTTCACACACACACACACACACACACACACACACACACACACACACACA
>JAOUZG010002243.1:1019101-1029223 GCA_026289955.1 Argiope argentata | reverse complement strand
TTTAAAATTTCAATCGTTCATAAAATAATTTTTATTCATCCAATCAAGTTCAGGTAATTTTTTTAAAACTTGTAGTGGATGACATTTAAAGTTAATAGTTTTTTTTGAAACATTAATTCATTAGTTTTCTAGTAATTAATTCAAAACTAACTTTCTCGCCAAATGAGTAACGAATTCAATTTGTTTTTTCCTAACGCCAATGAGGTTAGGCTTGACCTGTTTCCGGGCAATTATTTTTATTCTGTTTATTTTCATAATGTTTGATGGATTTAAAATTAAACATTGTTCATTAATCGAATTTTCCGATTCATTTTAAAGTGCTTTCGAATTAAAATAATACAGAATAAAGAAAATTAAACATTTCTAATCTGTATTGCGTTACCCCAACTGATGTAGAAAAATGACGCGTTTTGAGTTGCCACCATTGGCTTTGAATCCTCATCTGGAGTTAAAAGCTGGATGCTGGTATAATTTTTTGATGAATTAATTACAGTAATTGTAATTGTTAGGCCGTGATAGTACGGTTGGATTCGCATTCCTTGTGTTGCGAGTTCGAACGCGCCAGCCGTTGGCTTTCCGTGTGCGGTGCGCGTTACTACATCTTCCGTGGTTACAAAGTTCTCCACGCCGAGGGTATTACCGAGGGTAAAATAATGTTTATGAACTTTGTTGTTAAAACAAATGCTTTTTTATATTACTTGTTATGCTATAAGTTTCTAAAATGTCCCTGAACAAAAGTAAATTTTGTCCATTTTTAAAATCCACAAAAGTAGCGTTTTTAATGATATTGATTTATTATTGGGCAAATTTATAAATTTGGTAATTTTTTAAAAACTTTTTATTAGTAATGAAATAAATTTAATACCCCTTTTTAAGCATCCATTTTAGATAGTTATAAATGAAAAATATTGAAGATATTTTTACATCACCTTAGAATAATAATGTCTTAAGAATTCATGGCATTAATCATGTCGGACAGTTTCACGCTGCTGCGGTTTCTTATCGATAACGATCTCTTGTTAAACCTTAATTTGTTCAACTGGCTAAGGCGGAAACCGTTTAAAATGTCGTTCCAATATCACGCGATGCACGGTCCAATAAGAATGGTGTGGTCAAGAAGCCATAAAAGTCACTCTCTAAGCGAACCTAAATTGCAGATGGGATGTTTGGCTTTACGTCTCCCTTGAGGTCGATATCGCCGTGAAAGGGTCTCGAAGACAGTATTAATAGATCTTGATTTTCGCCCTGACAGCGTGTTAGATTGTACAGTTAATCTAGTAGGCTACAGTTAGGTGAAAATAAGATTTTCTTAATTTGCAGTAAGATTTTGAGGCCTTCTTCTTAACAAAACAAAACAAATTCACCAATTTTTATTAATTGATCGTTTTAATTTCTCATAGAGGAAGTATTCTGTTTGTCAGAAAAATTCAAACTCGTGATTCAGACGAATCCCCACGTTTCAGATATTCCTGAATTCGAAGATACATTTTTATCACGTCAGAAAATGATGTCGTTTTAGGGATGAGGTTTCTGGGACCAACAAAAATCCGTAGACGAAAAATAAAAACTTTAATCTGTAGGCAAAAAAAAAATTAATCCATAGGCAAAAAATAAGAATTTTAATCCGTAAGCAAAAAATGACAATTTTTATCCGCAGGTGAAAAATAAATATTTTATTATCTGCAAGAGCATCTTAAAAAATCAGCTTTTAATAACGCGTTGCCATTGCAATTACAAAAGCTCTGATTTTTTAAAACTACAGCAAATAAACCTAGAAAAATGTCATTTTGAGAACGCGATTATATTAAATTAAATAAATAGGAAATGGGATATTTTTGTAAACAATAGATGCAGGACAAAGTGTTTTATGATCGTTTGCAATGCTAAAGAGTGACTCCTTCAATGAAACCATTAAAATGAATAAAAACATAATTTAACTCGCACGAGCACATGGTACTTGGCCGTTCAAGAAATGACGTTCTGACATGACGCATTGAAATATCATAGCAGATTTCATTTTAATCTTTTTTTTTAACTTAATGCCTGTGTGTGGACACGATAGTTAAAAATCGATTTTAAACTAAATGGATGAGTTTTGGTATATGGACTTACAAGCAAAATTTGTAGTTTTCTCTGATTTTTTTTTAAAATTCTAAATAATATCTGCCTTGTCGGTTTTAGTGATTACAAATTAACTCGATAGCTCCAAAATGAAAGAAATACACATGTTTGGCATCTATTTAGAGCTAAAGGTGTCAAAGGAGGCACATAGTATGTTAGAAGTTGGGGTATGGCATCTTTATCAGAGAGTATACGTAAAATACTGACTAAACATGCTAGTTTTTAAACACGTTTATATAGTTCAGTTCAATTTTCCTTTTCCATACATTTTCTAAAATAAACTAACACCATCTCTTTTAGAAAGTTACCTTTGATGAGTTGCGCATGAATTGTTTAAGCATTTGGTAAAATCTGTTATCGGACACTGAAGTGATGTTCTCCATAAAACATCCCACCCACAGTCACCACTATTACCTTACCTCTTCCGCTGCACGGACATAATTTCATTGGAATGGAATAGCTTATCCACCTTACAATGAAACCTGCAAGCTTACATGACAGATTCCCATTCATGTATTTAACCCTTTGCACTCGATGGTGCCTTTTCGGCACCATTCAAAACGGTGCATCATTTTGACGATTTATTTATTTATTTTTCAATTTTGATAATTGAAAATACCTACAGAAAGGTAAAAAGACGTAGAAATTCAATTTTAAAAACATATATACACAAATTTGAAGCAATAAACAAGCCCTTGTATATTGAATAATTATGCATCGGATTACTTTTCCGAGTGCAAAGGGTTAAGATGCTTCTAGGTAGTACACGTTTTAGGGTACTTTGGAAAAATCGGGGGGGGGGGGGGAAACACAGATCTTTTCATAAAAAGCATGCAAGTTTTTAAATAGTGAATTAGAGAATCGAAATTTAAAGTAAAATCATTTTGGATCCCAATTTTTATCGGATATAGATATGAAAATATTAAGCAAAGGGAGCTGACATTTTATAAGAAATTTCTGTTTATATAAGAAAAGATAGTATAATTGAATTATAGTACAAAAATGTAGTAAATGGTTTCCCTTTATCTTATTTAATAAAAAAATTCGATTTTCTGGTGCATTAGCTCGGCTTCCATTATAATACTACGTCATTGTTGATTTTCAGCTCTCAGTTTCAAGGTGTTCACATGCAATGAATGTCGTTTCATTCGGCAATAATTATGGGCTGAAAATATTTGTAGGTTCCACGTTTGTTATCGGGGCAAGCGAAATGATGCCAAATAATTTAGACCTGCGTCATATAAAGCATAATCGAAAAAAATGTAAAGTTAGGTTTGTACGCAAGTTGGCGCAGGTATTGGCTTTGCTTGCATCAAAGTTTATTTGATGCAAGTTTAAGTTATTTGGTGGCCTTTTGCTTGCGCCCGACTAACCTAAACGTTCAGTCTGTTAGTTAGATTTTTCCAGTTATGGATAAACTAAAACTTTCAGCTTTTTTAAAACTTCATATAGAAAAAAAATATTTTATAAATACATAGTTTCTACAGTCTTGGTGAAAGAAGAAATTTCCTCACTCGCAGTAAGCTTTTGTAATATTTTAAAACATTTAATCCATAACGCTTTTTATTATCTAATTGGATGATACAAATTTCTGTTCGCCTTGGGAATGTTTAATCTTACTGATTATATAAGAGACCCTCTAAATATGTTATCTTTTTTTACAATGTGTTCTTTTTTCGAATTACAAAGTTTTTGAATGGTTTAATTTTAGTTTCAATACCGATAACCCAATATTTGAAAGCTGCACGAAGTATAACTAACCCTTTTCACTACGAAAAATAATTAGATGCAAAATTATTCACTTAATACAAAGATTTGTTTATTGCTATGAAAAATTAATATACAAAATTGTTTTAAGTCGAATTTCTTTGAAAATTTTATCTACATCTCTTAACCATTATGTAGGCGTTTTTAAAAATTAAATTTGAAAAATAAATAAATAAAACGTCAAAATGACGCACAATCTTGAATGGTGAGTCAGAGGCACCATCAGAGTGCAAAGGGTTAAAAATTAAATAGTCGCTTATACATTAGCAGTGAGATGGCCGAAACAAATTTTATCGTCCCCTCAAACAACATTTGTGTGACGTTAGTGCCGAAGTTTATTGCTCAGTATTGCATTCTTTTTGTGATAAATAATCGACATAAACAAAAGTGAATAATCGACATAAACAAAAGTGAATATTGGCTCTTGTTTTATATCTACGTGTTTAGTTTTAGGTAATTTATTACATTTTAAAAAAAAGTTATTATACTAGGAAAATATTAACCCTTTGCACGCCGATGGTGCCTCTGACTCACCATTCAAGATTGTGCGTCATTTTGACGTTTTATTTATTTATTTTTCAAATTTAATTGTTAAAAAACGCCTACATAATGTTTCAAGAGATGTGGAGTAATTTTTCAAAGAAATTTGGCTTAAAAGAATTATGTATATTTATTTCTCATAACAATAAACAAATCTTTGTATTAGTTGAATAATTTTGCATCTAATTATTTTTCGGAGTGCAAAGGGTTAATTTTGTTGTTTTTTATATAAAATCTGCTGCTATTATTACTGTTGATTTCATGTTTGATGTATATATACTCCTAAATTAATATCGCTTACGTGAATTTACATAGTTTTTAAAATTAAATTCCCAAAATAACGCCGGTCACTAGCGAAGTGCGACTATAGGGACATGCCGCAGTTAAAGTGTTAAAATTAAAGGAAATGTGCAATGTCTTTTCTTTTCCTTCGCCACGGAATATACCCGATCTTAGAATACCCTGGAAAAAATGAATTTGCAATCATTACACAGAAAAAGTAGCTGTATACAATATTACGATGACGAAGGGGTTATTCGGACTATTTGTGAGTGCGAGTAGATGAATTCTATTTAAGTTAATATATCACGGAGAAGAGCTTGTTTCGAGATAGAAGATGAAAATTTATGCAGATTTTGGGTCTGGAAAGATCAGTTCCGCGTCTTCTGCCAGGAACTGAACAAGATGTTTAATTTTGACCTTGGACATCTAATTTTTCCATAACGTTGATCCACACCATGTTTCTAGGTCGTAGGTGGGTTTTTTGAAATGGAAAGATGAGGTAAGAAAGCAGCTAGTGGGTAATGAAGAGGACCGACTACTTTACCTCAACCACATTTATTCGATTCTTTAATATTGAATACGAAGAGAAAGGACCATGGTCAATTGTAAATATAATGTGAAGCCTATTCCAAGATGATGGGTTTAAAGGAGACTCTGAGAATAATTTAATGTTTCCGCCAATAAAACCATTGTCCCGTTCTTTTTGACATCGCTGTAGGCTCAATTTATTTAGAATACTTTTAAGATGGTTTCTAGGAGTTGGATATTGAACGGGCGGACCTCTAGAAATGGTCTGTTTGAATAATGCCTTATTTTATCTATTCTGTTGTGACCCACCTATGCTTTAATCCATCCTAAATTAATAGAAGTTTGAATGTTCCATGTCTATTGGTTTCCTTTTCCTGCTGCCTTTAAAATAATTTCTTCAGAATTTTATGAAAGTTTTACCCAAAAATTTTACAATTATTGCACAACAATTTCAAGTAAATATTTCTGAAAATGTTTTGATGTAAGGCAATTAATAATGCTTAATTTTCTATTGAATCCCCTAGGAACACTTTTAAAGATACATATCTCAATATTTTGCTTTCAAAAGTCGTTATATTAAAGAAATGATATGTATTATTCGAACAATGGTAGGAATTACTTAATTATACATATTTTAAAGCAAATGCTCAGGTTTGGGGTGTAAAAAAGTATTAAAATCTCGAATTCAAATGTTTTGATGCTGACAGTACTTTCTTATTTTATAAATCGTATACAAAAAAGTAAAAAAAAGAATATTTGATTGTAATTTAGATTCGATTACATTTCATTAGAAAAGATCATATAACTACTATTTTTGTGTCGTTAAAATTTTCGTTAATACGGTTTACAAATTTTAACATTAATAAGAATTCAGGTTAACAGATTTTTACAACATCAAGCGAATTACACAGTTAAAAAAATTATCAGATTTAACGCATTAATATGTAGTATGAGTATTGCAAAAGATAATGAAAAATCGGGTTTTAAGTGACCTGGTGAAGCTAAATAAGCGTGAAAAAATAAGAAAAATGATGCCGTAAAATGATAACATTTAATCGCTTTAAAACCTTAATTATTATATCTATAAATAAGTCAACAATTTATATCTTGGAATGCATTAATAGAAATTTAAAAAAAAATTTAAAAAATTGGATGTGCTAGTTTTACCTTGTTAAATCCCCTAAAATTGATTTAAGCGGCTGTTATGTTAAGTGTGGTATTTATAAAATATTAAGAAAATGTTTTATACAGTAATAATCCAAGCAATATTAAGATTTAAGAATTCAAATTTGTCTCAAAACACTAAATTTTTTGTTCAGGTTTATAGGTTTGAATAGTTGAAAAAAGATTGACTTTATTTCACTAAGTCAGCAAGGAAGTCTTAATAACTGTCCGGAAATTAATTTCAAAAACACTTTTCAAAATTACTGTAAAAACACGATAAATTAAAAGGCTACTTAGTTTTTACAGATTAATTAGACGGGTTATCTTCTTTTTTAGATGGAAATAAATGTTTGTGCACCATAAATTGTTCACTTGAGCACATAAATCTCAAGTTAATTTTGCTTTTTTACGATCGCTTTAACTACACTAAATACGGTTTGTATTATGAATGACTATAAGGGGTATAATAAATTAGTCTGGTTTTGAAAAATTCCACGAAAATTCTAGTAAATATTTTGTTGACAATTGCAGGCAAATTTCATAGATAGAAATGTTTATTTAGTGGTAATAAATATGCATGAGTCGAAGTTTTTTGAATATTGTCTTTTGATCATGTGGTTTTTCTGAGATATTCTTTTGATTTTATTGAAATAGGATATTAAAGTAGGTAACTATATTAAAATGTTTATCTTTTTGAGAAATTAGGACCTTTTTAATGTAATATTTTTAATAATTGAATAGGTGTTTTTTATGATATCCATCGAATTTTGTTTCTAAATATATATTTTGGGGAAGTGGCTCTAATTTTTATATTTGCACTTGCATTTTCTTTATTGCTATTTTCTTAATTTTTAGTTTTGAAAGAATTTTTTTGGCGAAAATCCCCATAAATTAAAATTAAACGCATATTTTTTTGTTCATATATAATTCCTCAATATGTTCTGCTGTTCCTGTATTATATAATAAACAATCTATCAATTCATAAATATTTTAGTTCTTTAACACTAAGTTTACGGACGTTTCTTATATACCTACGAACACGCGTCAATTTGACACATGAACGAATACTCTTCACAAATGCCGACCATGTTTTGTAAAGTTTTACTTCCTCTTCGAGACATATTCAGATGATAAAGAAGGACTCTTTGTTAAAACAGTATCAAATGGAGGCTCACAGTAATATTAATAGTTCAAAAAATAGTATTTTATTTTTCAATACTCGAAATAAGCAACTGAATCCATCAAAGTCTCTTCGCACTCTGACATCCATTGACATTCTGCGTTTGTTCTTCCTGTCATTGCTCATCGGCAACAGTTCTTTATCGCTTGTTTCATTCGGGATATCGGATCGAAGTATTGTCGGTACATTCACATTTATTATAGATGTGATTTTTAATTGATAACTCAACATTTTGTCTAAATGACGATCGCCTCAAATGGACGCCTATCCGTACAGATAGGTATAGCACAATGAGAATTTCAATACTTCGACTCTTTTGAAGAAAATAGAATTCAATATATATTTAACTCGATCAATGGATAAAAGTTATTTCAAGAGATAGAATAAAAATACAAACGGGTTTTTAATTTTTATTATAAAATGCGAAATGTATTAAAATGACGCGTCCCGTACACCGAACATTAAAAGCTTCAAATTGTAAAAAAAAATTAATTTCAAGTTGTTTATCATTTGAGCCGTACTATTTAAAGAATTGATAGAAACGCAACATTTTTAGTTCCCGAACTAGATAATTTCTTTAGCTCTTTGAAAAATTTTAAGCAAATCATCTGATAAACCTCTTAAAGAGAACATCCTTGCTTTATATTTCCTTTTAGCCTCCCTTCCTTGAAAAAGTGTCTTATTTCCAAATTTAAAAAAAATTCATTTGACACTTAATTGATATATTTTGGTTTCATAGTTTTTTTTCAATCCTTTTTTTAAAAAGATATTCAAAAATTTAATTATTTTAACGCTTTTCAAATTTTTTCCCCCGAAATTAGTCAATTTAAACAAACAGTAAACCAAATTATAACACAAAAATTTAGAATATCATGTATAACGTATATTCCAAGCAATAATCAACAAGGATAATTTTATTGAATTTCAGTTATATGAAGCTATAGAAGGCAAATAAACGCAATTTTGTATATTATCTCGTACCATTTAGCTGATCCTTAATCGTATTAAATTTCCAAATTTTCCAGTAGAAAAATCTTGATAAAATATAAAACCTAATGGTAAATTTTCTTTTCTTCAAGTGGCATTTTAATGATCTGAAAATTGACAAACTTCAATGAAGCTATTAAAAAACGTAAAATGTCCTATTCTGCAGAGAACCTTATTGCCTTTTAAACAATTCGGCAATTTGCTTTGCATTTTATTTCTATGACACTTTTAAATTTGACAGGAATTGAGCTTTTTCTCAATTCAGAGTAAGAACTCTCAATTCTATATAGAAATAGTGCCCATAAGCTTTTAACGATTCCGTTTTTTCAAGGATGCTCATTACCAAAGGTTGAATAACTTTTCATTTTGGATTTCTTTTTAAATCATTTGAAATAAATTTTCGGAATGCCAAAGGAGTCAATTCTCGGGACACCAAAGTCGCATAACAATGATAAAGTTTGCGTCATTCACAAATAATTGCACGTTATATTTATGCTGCATCGTGAGGGTGCTTTCTTCCTCAACTTCAAGAAATTAAAAAAAAACTGATCAAAGAAAAGACATTATTTTTCCATTAAAATAATCCTATTTTGTCATTCGTTAATGTATTATTGCGTATTATTTGAAATTTGCATATTTGATCTTCAATTTAGATTTTTTTAAAGTTTCTCTTTGCTCCTGTATATTTTTATTGAACTGCGAAAAATCAAGAAATGAAAACATCGCCAAATAACTTTGAAAAGCTTGGTATCTTGACAATAGGATTTGGCGATCTTAACGTAGTCTGTAAACCCCTAAGTATAGCACGAAATACAATACTTTTGGAGAAATTCTGTCAT
The DNA here is from genome assembly GCA_026289955.1 of Argiope argentata. Lineage (NCBI taxonomy): Eukaryota > Metazoa > Arthropoda > Arachnida > Araneae > Araneidae > Argiope > Argiope argentata. The sequence continues at coordinate 1,019,815 of JAOUZG010002243.1, read as the reverse complement.
TTTTTTTGTATAACAGGGTTTGACAATCTTCTAATAAATCTAAAAGTTGCTAAGTAAACTCATTATTCTGGAGTTCTTGGCGTAATCTGAAAAACAGCAAATAAAACCATGGGCCGTAGATATAAAAAAGTACTCTTCCCTTTCATTGCTACACATAATTTTTTACATATTTAAAACAGAAATTGAAACGGCATATATTTACCTCTTCATTAGAAACATTGAGTTCATTCGATTCTAAAAGATAGTTCATAATTCAATATTATAAGATTAATATTTTTTTCCATACACAAACATTGTATTTCCATATTTTATCCCAACATTATTGCATTTACTTATGTCCATAACAAATGTCACTTATATTATGTTGCTGCATACAAATTTGGGTTGCCATTTTTAAAATGATATGGTTCAAAGAATGACAAATTCAGTTATAAAATGATTGGTAACTTATAATAAACATGAATTGACCTTTTTATAATAAAAGCAAATATCTAATATTTAAAACAAAATTTAAGTAACATTAAAATTCAAGCAAAATTACAATAAAAATTCATACAAATTTTTTCATCAGTAATTTTTTATCAGCATTTTTTCATCAGTCCTCTCTCTCTCTCTCTCTCTCTCTCTCTCTCTCTCTCTCACGCTCAATTAATCTTTATTACTCCCCCTCCCTTTCTCCTCCTTCCTCTCTTTCCCTCTTCTTCTCTCCGCTCC
>JAOUZG010002243.1:1005785-1019001 GCA_026289955.1 Argiope argentata | reverse complement strand
TATATATATATATATATATATATATATATATATATAATATAAATGAAAATTTTTAAAACTTGTAATAGATGACCTGATGTTGATACAGTTTCTTCAAATATTAATTTATTAATTTTTATTGATTAATTGAAAACTAATTTTTTCGCCTTTATAGTAGGCGTAATTTTCAGGTCAGGATAGCCCGGTTGTTAGGGGCGTTGGATTCGCATCCTTTGTCTGCGAGTTGGAACCTTTTTGCAAAGTTCTCCATGTCGGTAGTTATACCATTGGGGGTACTGAATTAAAAGTAATCGTTTTTCGAGTGTTCAAGGGTCCATATCTCCAGAAGCTACTGCACCCCTTCTTCCATTGTAAAGCGGAACACGAGAACAACAATTATAATTATTTAATAAAAAGTAACTAAAATAAAATCTTTCCTAATACCCAAAGTAGTAATTGATTAAAAAATTGTTTTGTCATTACTTGTTTATAAATAGATCTTCACCATCTACTTCACGCTTACTGAAAACTGAATTATTTTCCCCTTAGAATTTATTTGACAAATATCCTTACTTTAATAGTATGTCCTTTTTATAGAAAATTACAATCCCAAATATTTAACATGATTGTACTCTTAAAGATAATTGTGTTATTAACGCATTTAAACATTTAGGACTAGCAGGAAGTAATTTTAAACCTAGTTGCAATTGGTCCTCTTCAATAACACGAAACAAGTCAAGTTATATTCACAAAGAGTAAATGGTTGTTCATCCTATTTCTTGTTACATAAAAGATACTTTATGTATGCATAGTATAATAGTAATTTATGTATGCATAGTATATTTGGCTCGAATTCGTAGAGAGAAAAAAAATTAAGGTTTTCCCAAAATTAACGCAAGATTTTAATTGGCAACCATTCGTGAAGTAAAAGTTTGGCAACCCTAATAACAAAATTATTTGACAGCAGACAGATTAGGATTAGTAAATTGAAGTGTTACACAATGGAACAGCGCATTGACGCAAGATTTAAATTAAATAAAACCACAATGTTTTTAAAAAAATGTTATACTTTTATTTAAACGTAAAATACACAGGATAGAGTTATGTACGGAATAACGCATACGCACATGACTTTTACAACTTTGATGGTCCATACGCACTCTTTGTTGAAATATTCCATGACCATTTTCTATAAATGTGGATGAATTTTGTTGATGCATCGGAGAATTTCTTCTTTCAATGCGAGAAGTGTGCAGTATTTTGTATAAAAGCAATGTAATGCAACAAATTGTAGTTAAATATTTTTTTAAGGATATATTTTCCACTATTTGGAAAACCTCCCACAAATAAGAATTATTGTGACGAATCTTTTGTTGCTTAATGAGTAATGTTAAAAATAGAAAACAATGATAAAACTATAAAGAGTCATCAAAACTTTCATCCTGAACAAATGATCGAGTTCCAAATCATTAAGTTAATGAAAACTGCATCGATCTTTGCAGAAAATTAAAAATAGTGTTTGATAATAAAAAATGATAGAAGAATGGAAGCTGAAAATAATCCAAATTAGAGTTTTTGTATCCGGGAATAAATGTTCATTATCACTGACGGATAAAAGCAAAATCAATAAAACATATATTATGCAATTCATTAGAGAAGTACGAAATAAAAAAAAGCAGCTTAACCAGGCTCAACTATTGATTTTAAGGTATCTCTCCTCTTTTTATTTCCCAAATACTCAATAAGTGCTCTACTTAAGAGCTGTTTAATGTATTCAGATCCTGAAAGGAAATACATTATTAAAAATATCATTATTGGAGCAATTTTACCTACGGTTTTCGAGTATCAGTAAATGTATTCTAAAAAAGGACAGTGACCTCCATAGAGAAGATATTTCGTTACATTTTAATGGGCTGCAAAGTATTTGCAGAGATTGAACCATTATTTTTTATTAGAGGCCGAGCAGAAAAATAATATCGGGATATTTATGATGAAATAATGTCAAGAACGATGTTATCCTTGGAAAAATATTTTATGCGTTTCCATAACATTTGCAAATTTGCTAATCATCTAAGTTAATAATTGAGCGAAACCGAATCGTTAATTCTGTATTTCGGGTTTATTTGTATCTCGAGCAATAAATATCTTTTGGCAATAAAATGGCTGTAAATTAATGGCACATAAATTAGAACAAACGCTTTTTTTACTTAAATATTGCAATATGTGATTTAACTTTCATTAAATAATGCAGACCATCAAATGAGAAGGCTATATTGAATGTAAAGTTTGATAATAAAAAGTTGTATTTTTCATAATCATAGACCTTCATAATGAATAAAATTTATTGCCACATTTGTTGCCAAATGCACTGAATTTAGTACTTGCGTATTAGACCGTCGACGCCAACGGTCTCCAATGGTTCAGTAAATCATTGGCGACGGATTCAAATTTGGTGATAACGAAATCAACAAAATAGCGGAAGGCAGTTAACGTTTGAACAACTTTTAAAATAACGGCGGTTTACCAACTCATTGGCGACACCTTCAAATTTGGTGTGAAAGATCGACGGTATAATACTATGTACAAAATTTCCTGCTTCTGTATGCAAAATTTGTAAAGGTATAAAAAGGCAAAATCATTGATTTTGACTGCTCTTTTATATTTTTGACTGTTATTTGACCGAGTTTCTTTGTAAAAGTTTGTAATATAACATACGTAACGTACTTAGATATTATAAAAGCAGCATTGCAAATTAATTAAAAAATCAATTCATTATAAATTAATATTCTAAATAATTTTAAAAAGTTGAAAGGCATTGAAAAAAGTGTTTACTGATTTTATAATTTTTTTAGGGAATTCAGCTTTTAAACATGACCTTTTAACTGATGTATGATGAGAAAAACCAAACTCGTGTAAGAATTACAAATGCATTCCATCCATTAGTTGAAACAATTTTACTAAAAATTAAATTAATGAATCGATTACCATTCATTATTTACTTCCTCTAAATGGAATCAACCAAAAAGCTTTTCGAAAATGCCAAATTAACTTTTATTAAAAACTGCCAATTTTTGCAAATTAAAAAAATCATACGAACATTATATTTTTATTGTTCTAAAATTGTATGATTATAAGATTATTCCTTTATTCAAATTTAAATTCTTGTAGTTTATGTTATGTATTTATTAGATAAAAAATTTGGATATCAGTTATTGAAAAAATTACAAAAAAAATAAAGATTAAAATGAAATCTACTATGTATATTTCAATGTATCAGGTCAGAACATCATTTCTTGAGCGACCATGCACCACGTGCTCGTGGAAGTTAAATTATATTTTTTATTCATTTTAATTGTTTCATTGAATAAGTCACTTTAGTACTGCACATAATCCAAAAAACTTTGTGTCGCATTTATTACTTAAAGATCACATTTCCTATTTATTTCATTTCATATAATCTTGTGCTCAAAATGACATTTTTCTGAGGTTTTTTTGCTGTAGTCATTAACTTATTTTTTAAATCAGAGCTTTTATAAATGTAATGGCAACGCGTTAATAAAAGCCGATTTTTTTTGAGATGCTCATGCAGATATATATATATTGGCCAACGGAAATTCTTATTTCTCGCATACGGATTTTTGTTGACGACAAAAACATCATCTCTTGACATAATAAAATCTGTAAGTGAAGAGGTAAAATAAAAAGATACATTTGTAAGTAGTTCTAGGTTTCTTTCCTCTTTATTAGCAGTAAAAAATTCACTGAAACTTGCAAACAATATCTGCATTTTCATTTACTTATAGCATTAGTCAGCTTTATAAATATTCAAAATTCCAGAATTGTGAAAAAGTGCAAAATAATAAAGTGCAATAATTTATCGAACTATAACCCAATAAAAGGCCTATTTCTTAAAATTGGGGAAATATAGCAACAATTAACCTCCTAAAAGAAAACATTTTTGAATTCAAATTTAGATGAAACTCTTTAAAAAAATTAGAAAAATATTTATCGAATGATGCCTAGACTATGTGTGAAAGAGGAATTGATAAAAGATGATGAATTATTTGTCTTCAATTTATTTGTTTTGGGTTGATACTAGAAAATTTCCAAAATAAACAAAACAATGTCGACAAATTGAAAAATAAAATACGAAAAACAAACTGAGACAAAACACACACACACACACATACATACACACACTTTTCAAAACTCCTTAATGTATGAAAATAAAATTCTATTATGGTCCAATATTCTATGTAAGGTTATTTACTAGTTTTGAAAATGTAAATTATTTTTTAAAAGGAAACAGATCACTGATTGAAGATATTTTCTGTTGTTGTTTTAATTTTACTTGTCATAGACAGGCCCGCTGTTGAAAGTGATTTTAAGAGCGTCTCTTGTTTCAGAAGCGCCGTCTAGGACCAAGACTACGATTTAACTATTCATGCATCACAACCAATTTTACGGGACCAACGTTATTTATATATTTCATTCATTCATCCACAAATCGTAATTTCTACCTTAATCAGAGAAATATCACTTCTGTTCCAGTACCCCCTTCCCTCTCCCAGTGATATTGAATCGACTTCGAGGAATTTAGGACCACGATATATTTATACGTGCACCAGTCACCTTATATACGGAGAGCCTTCGCCTGCCGGGGTTCAAAGTCACAAGGGATGCAAGCTTAACGCTCTGACAAAATGTTGTCCAGTAAAGTTCAGAATTCCGATTTATTTCATAGATGTTGTAATGAATCAAAGTGGGCTGTTCAAAATCCGAATCTTAATTACAAAAATTTCCTTGGGATAAATTGCCGAATGAGAGCTAGATCGAAAGGCTTTATATCAATGACATAACTCCCAAGATTTTTTTTTGCAAGGATTACTTCAATTATAAAACATTCCAAGTATTTGTAGGTGGCCATTTCTGTTGTAAAGTATGGTTCCGCCTTTTTATTAAATGGCATATCTGTAGCAAAAGCAAAGCTCTATATACAATATCTAGTTAAGATTATAATTGTTCTTTCCATTAAAAATCCATAAGATCATAATTCCATTAAAAATCTTTCGAACCTGAAAAAATAAAAAAAATCACTCGTAATCTTATAATATAAATTCCATGCTCATCCGCAAGAACACTTAGAGGAGGAAATATAGAATTCTCTATAAAAAGAGCTTTGGCACATCCATCAAATTTGGCAGCCATTTTCCTTCAGCCATCATCTTTTCTCCGCAGTCGAGAGCAAGGATTTCGCCATTAGATCCGAGTCCTGCCGGAGGATTTTTCTTTCAACTGTGGAGTAAATAGCATTATTTTCCCTTTACTTGATGCTTCGACACCATCACCGAGGAAAGCAGAGAAAAAAATTAGATCCCAGGATTTTTCAACTATATCCATTAGGATGTCTAGGTTGCAAAAGTAAAATTTTTAATACATTTACATGCAATTTTATTGATGCTACCGGTAATGTATGAATTTAGCATTATATGGAATACGTAGACATTTTTTGCCGAACACTTTCCTGCAATGTATAAAACAAAACATACTTTCATCTCCAACATTCCTTGTTAACCTTCAGAATGTCAAAAGGCAAACCAGCGAAGTATGGAATGAATAAAATAAAGAAGAAATTACAGTAAATGAGAGATTAAGTCAACATGGTGAAGACATAAGTATTTCCATTTTTTTACATAGTGTACACATTTAAGGAAATTAATGATGCAAAATCTATTCGCTTCATTTGTGGCTATGCTAAAAAACTTCATGGAATATTTTCTATATATTCTTTATTCCAAAACTAATAAATTGTTTAAATTAATAACTTAATCATATACTTTTTCCAAACCCTACTATTAGCTCACACTCTCCAGATATATATCTTCTATAAATTTTTCATCGTTAATAAAATATTGTTTATTCAGCCAATCAAGCTCAAGTAATTTTTTTAAAAAAATGTAATAGATGACACTTGATATTAATACAGTTTTTTCTAATATTAATTCTTTCATTTTTTATTAATTAAAAATTTATTTTCTCTCCAAAAATCTTCATTTCACTGCCGCCAAATAATTAATGAATTCAGTTATTTTTCTCAACACCAATGAGGGTGGGCTTAACATGTTTCTTTCCAATTGTTTTAAACGATTCTTTTTATTTTTATAATGCTTGTTGCATTTTAAATCAAAAATTGTTAATGAATCGATTTTTCGGACTCATTTTGAAGTACTGTCGAATTAAAATAATACATAATATAGAAAATTAAAAGTTTTTAATATGTATGGCGTACCCAACTTATGTAGAAAAATCACACCTTTTACGTTGCCACAATTGGATTTAAATCCTCGATTGGCGTTGAAAATTCAATGCTAGTATAATTGCTTGATCATTTATTTGTAGTAGTGGTAATCGTCAGGCCGGGTGTAGCCTTGTTGGTTTGGCGTTGGATTCGCATCCCTTGGGCTGCGAGTTCGAACACCATGCATAGAAAGGAGAATGGAAAAATTCCAGGAAATTTATTTTCTTTTTTTCTGGTTAATAATATGGTTCTGATATATTTCTATACACATTTATATTAATGGTAATTATTTAATAATGAGTAACTAAAAATTTATCTTTGTTAACCTAAGTAGGAATTAATTTAAAAAATCTTTTTATATTACTTGTTTAGTGATATTTGAATAATTTTTTCTAATGATTAATAATTTTTTTGAAAAAAAAGGGTGCGAGTTTGAAACAAAGCGAACATGAAATGAGTCTTTCAATCTAGGACAAGTGGAATTCAAAGTTATCTGTGTCATTTCCAGCCCTGTATTGGTGTCTGATAACACCAGATCGTTTGAAATTCTTACCTTGTTTGTATTCAGTTTTTTTCCGAATGACTTTATACCTTCTGCACTGCACTTTTGGGGGTTTTGTAATGCATAGGGATGAATAATAGTGAAACCTCCTTCTTCGCCAAGTTGGTTATAACTCCCCGAAGGAATAATCGATATTTCGTTTGGAAAAACCGAGCTGGAGATTTTTGAAAAATGCGGCAAGCGGAGGATTAAACTGTGATCACTCCTAACTACCTTCAAATGTCTTGTTTTCCTGGAAAAAGAAACAATTAGGTAAAGTAAAATAATATATTGAAACCCAAAATTTAGACAAAACTTCTTCAAATTAGACATTATATTTGAATAATAAAACTAAGGAAAAAATAAAAGATTAAAATGAAATCTCCTATACCTATTTCAATGTATCATGTCAGAACATAATCTCTTGAACGGCCAAGCACCACGTGCTCGTGCGAGTTAAATTATATTTTTATTCATTTTAATGGTTTCATCGAATGAGTCACTTTAGCATTGCCAACGATCATAAAAAACTTTGTCTCGCATTTATTGTTTAAAAATATTATCACATTTCCTGTTTATTTCATTTCCTATAATCACGTGCTAAAATAACATTTTCTAGGTTTTATTTACTGTAGTCATTAACTTATTTTTTTCAATCAGAACTTTTGTAAATGCAACGGCATTTAAAGCTGTTAAATTACTAAAATATTTTATTAAAAGCTGTTTTTTTAGATGCTCGTGCGGAAAATAAAATTTCAATTTTCGCCTACGGATTTTAGTTGACGCTGTAAAACCTCATCCAAAAACATTATGTTCTGACAGGATAATAAAATTTCGAAAAGAAAATATAATAATATTGGTAAGTCGATTAGTAATAATATTTTTTTAACAAACGATGCATTACTTTTTTTTTGTATTTTTTCATCGTTTTCCAGATAATAAGATTTTTATCTATACGGATTTGAAAACGACTTAAATTAATTAATGTTTTATATAATTTTATCGATGCACTTCAAGAGTAAAAAAATAGTTATAGGCTTTACCATACAAATGAAATAAGGGCAGGAAAAAAATTTAAATTGTAGATTTTATTACTTTTTAAATTGTAGATTTAATACTGTAGACTATAAAAATAATTGCATTTTTGGAGAGAAATGGATTCGTTTATATTTTAGTAAAACTATCGGTGCTTCTAATATGTGCAGACTATACCACCTCATTAAACTAATTTAATTTGAATATTAATGGGCATTACTAAATTAACGAGCCTTAAGAATTAATTTAGCGTTTTAACGAAAGGACCGTAAATTACTCGATTAATATAATAAATGTATTTTCTTCTTCAAAAAATTAATTGATGCGAATTTAGTATCCTGTGAAATAGTGTTAAAAATTAAAACAAAATATTTAAAGAGATTAATTCGGTACATTTAAACCTGTTTTTTTCAAGCGCATTTTTTTCAATCCTTTTATCGCTTTAAAATACTTTTTAAGTCTTCGGCTCCTTAATCGTCGACGGAATTAAAGTGGAAATACATTACAGGCTTTAAAGGCCGCGATAAATGTCTTCGGTTAGATACTCGGGAGGAAGTTCAGGCCATTTGGCTAATGGTCATTCCATTTCCTCAGCTGCCACATAGTTGCAGCTTGTCTATTAATCAGCTGCGATGGAAAGATGGAGCGCAGATGCCACGATAGTCAACCGATAGCCAGTGGAGATTTTCGAAAAGTTTACATTTTTCTTTTCGATAGAGACATAATTAATCATTATCCAACCAATATCAGAAAACAAGTCTTTTGCTCTATCAATTAATATGTGGAAAGGAACGGTTATTTATTTTGCAGATATTCTGCAATATAGTGGTCTGATTGTAATATATTGTGAAAAATGCTAGATTTTCTTTCTTTCTGGATATCCACAAATTTTTTACGAGACTTAAGACTACGCCTTTGATTAAAGAAAAAAATAAACAAGTAGTTTATAAAAGCATTATATTTTTTAGAAAGAATTAGTTCAATTAAAAAATATTTAAACCATAAAAAGATGGTTAAAAATTCATATAAATAATGAAACATTTAAAGAATAATAAATAAAGAGACATTTACAGTAAACAATTATAGAAATTTTAATATTATAAATCTTTTAAATCCAAGTTTTAAAATGTAATTATGTTGTTTATTATATTTATATTTCGTAAACAAATGGTTATTGAGTTACAGAAATTAGATTAAATACATAAAGAGAAACAGAATTTGGTAGCGATAAAAAAAAGGATAGAAAACACCTCAAATACAGGAAGATTCAAAAGATCATTACAATTTTGCAAAGGAGTTTTCATCTATTGAATGAAAAAAGAAAAAAAAATATTGTTTCTACAAAGAGGGAGAAAATTTAATTTAAATTTTCTTTTCTCATATACGAAATACAAAAAGTTTTGTAATTGAATACAAATTTATAATACATTAATCACAAAGCAACTGCAGCTAAATAAATAATATTTGAAACCCATATTCCAAATCTAAAGTATGATTTAGAAACTGTCTATCTAGTTATCTAAATGTAACTTAATGTGATGGCTGCTAAAAAAGGAGAGCTAGATGGATAAAATTTGGGGCACATATGTAGCATCTAAAATATAGAAATCTATTAATTTCGGAGCAAAAATTTTTACGGTGGTTTGACCGAGTGAGGTTGCCCATTCATAGGAACATACACTATAAATAAACTTAAAAAAAAAACTTCTAAAGCAAGCTCTCTCTCTACAATTATTTAATGTACACATACAGGATGACGCTTATGTTTAAGATTCATCCAAGAGATGAATCATCATAGATAACGTGCTGATAGATTGTTTCGTGTCTATGGTTATGGCATATGGTGAACTTTTTAAAAGCTCGTATTGATTGTTTCGTGTTCACTCTCACAACAACGACTGGTGTGACGGAACAATAATTTTTTTGTGTGTGTGGAACTACTGACGATATTGACTTATTGGGGGTGGTATGATTCTGCCTGTGTGATAATTGCGGAGTATAAAGAAAAGTTTTTTTATAATTTCTTCAAATGTCGTCTGACCATGGTGATGTCTAACTGCATAGATGTGTGGCCATTAAAATATTAATAATGTCAAAATACATTTATTACAGTATATGTTTGCAAGTTTCAGGATGACATCCCACACTGGTTTTACAACTTTTCGATATTATTTCTTACCCTAAAAACATACATTATTGTATGATCAGTAATCGCAATATGAAATAACATTGTGCAATATTGATTAATGGTATATGATATCAGGCAATAATGACGATGGGCTGTACTTCCTGGAGTTTAGACGGTTGCGACATTTTATATCTAAATAAAACACGGAACTACTCATTTTCGTATTTTAGGAATTTTGTCTGTGGAATCGTTGATAAAATTTCATGCAGCGAAAACGAGTTACTAAGGTCATCGAGACAATGGAGGGAGATTTCGCCAGACAGTTTGTAGTGTCACTAATAGTAGTATCAAGGCCACAATAGCAATTTCATACCCTTACTTTCATCATTAGGGTAGTCATCTGAGATCCCATAGACCTAGGGAGTGAGTGATCGATATTTCTTACTAAATGCGCAACGGGAAAGACAGATAACGTTTAGAGTATTCTTTCAGAACATTTTGGGAAAGATTGGGAGAACACTTTTCCAACAGAAAGTATATAGAGACCAAGCATAAAAGGAATATTTGTCTACGGCGATCGGTAATGCTTCCTTTAGGCGAGATCCCACATGTTTTCCAAAATCCAAAGCACTACATTCCGGTGCAGTAAAATTGCCGCCAGGTGCCATTTACCGATAAGCCCAACTGGACTAAATAGAAGGATTCTCGACGAATCTTCATCTGCAGCGCGACTGAGAGCTTTTATCGTCCTTCTTGAATAAAAAGGAAGCGTGTTGGGAAAAGGGTCTCCTAATGTGGAGTCGCATCATTTAGGATTGCCACACACCTCTATTTGCGTATGAAGTGAGCATTGTGTGTGGGAATGAGAATCTTGAACTTTGTTATAGAACTTATTTTCGATGATCCCTCCCCCAAATCCCACTGTGTTTTTATGGACGGGAACAGAAGACAATGTGGAAATGTGTCATAAGAATAGTAAAAAAATATGTTCACTGCTATTTCCTCGTATGCATACAATTGTGGAATTGTTATATTTGTCAAAAAATTCGAATAGGATATTTTGCCAAATCCTCAAGTTTTAAAACGGCTTGAGTTAAAAAAAAGAACCACATTTTTACAATTTCATGAAATTTAGTACATGTTTCGTACTGCGAATTTGTAGATATTTATCAAATCAGCGAAATCTATTAAGAGGAATTTTGTCTGTCTGACTATCCGCATATAAATAGAAACGAAAAGAGCCAGAGGGATAATATTTTCTATTCATATTTAATATTTATAAAAGTAAATATTTATTAGATTTGTATCCAAATCTGGCAAGGCTTGACTTTCTATCAACCTGTATTTTATTAAATATTTAAGCGTGATAACTCAAAAAGATTAAAATGAAATCTGCTATGCATATTTCAATGTGTCATATCAGAATATATTTTCTTGAGCGGTCAAGCACCACTTGCTTGTGCAAGTTAAATTATATTTTTATTCATTTTAATTGTTTCATTGAATGAGTCCCTTTAGTATTGCAAACGATCCAAAAAACTTAGTCTCGCATTGATTGTTTAAAAAAAAACCCATCCCATTTCCTATTTATTTCATTTCATGTAACTTGCTAAAATGACATTTTTTAGGTTTTATTTGCTGTAGTCATTAATTTTTTAAAAATCAAAGGTTTTATAAATGGCAACGCGTTATGAAAAGCTGATTTTTTGAGATGCTTGTGCTGGTAATAATTTTTTTTCGCCCTCGGATTTTTTGTTGACATTAAAAACCTTATCCCCAAAACAACATCATGACAGGATAATAAAATGAGTCAAATACATGAAATTTAGTATGTGGTTTTATAATCCCAATTGAAGTTTTATCACCAGTTTCGATTACAATCGATTTGAAATAACGGGCTTAAAACTCAAATCCGATTTTTCAGGCAGCTATTGTTAATATATAATGGATTGATTTTCCGGGTACTATATGATGGATTCGTTAACATTATTGAATTCTCGCCAAATATCGATATTTTGTAAGTATTGTTTACCAATGCCATGCAAGACATCCGTAGCTTAACTCAAAGTTTCAAATTTTATGTGAGAAAGGGAATAACATACTTAGTAAGAGTAAAATTTTTCCGGTGTTTACTCTCGTGAATTAAATTTGCATAATCATACAAAATTGTTCCTACACAGTTTGGTGATTTTAAATTAAGTTTTAGTGTGTTAATAAAAACAATTAATATAAAAAACAATTTTTTAAAATCAATTTCTACTTAGGTAATTAGGAAAATTTTTATTTCAGCTATTTTTTCTTAAATAATTACAATTGTTGATGTTCGCATGTTCCGTTTTACAACGAAGAGAGGCAGTGCAGTAGTTTCTGAGGATATGGGCTCCTGAGCACTCGAGGGCAAAAGTCGGACTTCTAACTCATATATGTCACAAACCCTTTTTACGGGGCGGACTTCATTCACGCATTTCATTCATTCATCTACAGATCGTAATTCAGATCTGAAACGCAGGAGATCGCCTCTGCCCCAATACCTCTTGTGATATTACTCTCCACATGGAGGGTTTTGTGACCACGACAGATTTAACGTCCTCCACACGCACCTTTTACTTATTACTTTTCGGCTGCCTAATTCGAACTCACAGCCCGTTGTATTTGTCTCCAACATCCTAACAACCAAGTTATCCAGGCTTAATAATTACAGTTACTATAAATAATTGATCAAAAAATTATACTAGTATTGAATTTTCAACGCCATTTGAGGATTCAAAAGCAAAATGTGGGAATTTTTGGCACCAATGCAACGCAATACAGATGAGAAATATTCAGTCTTCTTTATTCTGTATTATTTTAATTCGAAAGTACTTCAAAATGAATCGGAAAAATTTAATTAATTAATAATGTTTGATTTTAAATGCATCAAGTATTATGAAAATAAACAGAATCGTTTAAAATAATCGACCTAAAACATGTTAAGCCTAACTTCCTTAATGTGGAAAAAATTTGGAAAAAAATTGAATTCGTTACTTATTTGGAGGCGGGGAAATGAAAATTTTTGGCAAGAAAGTTAGTTTTAAATTGATTAATAAAAAGTTAATGAATTAATATTTGAAAAGAAACTGTATTAACATCAATGTCATCCACTACAAGTTTATAAAAGTTTACTTGAACTTGATTGGACGAATGAAAAGTATTTTATTAACAATTGAAAATATGAACACTATATATATATATATAT
>JAOUZG010002243.1:988870-1005685 GCA_026289955.1 Argiope argentata | reverse complement strand
TATAGGGAGAGTGTGAGCTAATAGTAGGATTGAAAAACTGGAAAAAGTATTGTAAAATTTCAATTAGAGGTGTGCCAATGAATGTCCGTGTTCTATTTTGCCATCAAAGGATATTTAAAAACTGAAGCATTTCAAGAAATCCTTTAAAAATTATACTTTATTATTTTTTATTAATTTATTATATATAACCAAATGTAAAAACAACAACGGATAATAAAATATTTATTTAATTATAATAAATGACTAAATATTAATTATAAGCTGTTATTGGAAGATAACGTTTCTAATAGTTTAAGTCACTATATGACTTAATAAAATTCGTTTTGTTGCTAACTTTATATTAAATTGGTTACCATTTATGTAGCTGACTTCTTTACTTTTAGTTTTTATATTAATATTCTTCTAGAAGTTATGTTTTGTCGCAAATTTGATTAATCGTCAGAAATACAAAAAACTTTTCGATCATGAATTATGTAGAACAAATTCAATACCTTTAAATGAAAATTTTAGGATTTATTTTGGTTGCTGCTTATCTATTATGTTGTATTTTTTGCATTTTAATTTGAAGTTACAGCATTTTTTAACCAAAATATTCGATTAATTTGATTTATTTCAATCTTTAGCACTCCACTGGACCCACTTGATATTGTATCAATTAATAACAATTTTTTATGAGTATACAAAGAATAAGTCGGTTCAGGTTTGAGTGGCATTGCTGTAACCTTTTCAAAATGAAATTTAAAAGTTAGAATTGTTTTATTCGATGTTATTTTTTTAATTAATTTATTTATTTAAGAGTCGAATTTTCATTGCTACAGATTTTCGTAGCTCATAATATTAGAAAATAACACTCGTTACGTTCAAAGCACAATTTAATATTTATTATTTAACCATCATCATTATTTAAACCAAAATATCTCATTTGATTTTCTACATTACAATTGTTAGTTTAAATCTCTTGTATAGATTTTATCGAACATTTTGAGAAATCATTGAAGGCTTATTGAATCATTTATTTAAGTAAATAATTCAATCGATAAAAAGGAGAGAATTTTCTTTATTTTCATGCACGTTCTTTAAAATATTTGCGCTTTTTTCAATTCTTACTATTAGTTCACACTCTCCTTATGAATATTTATATGTTTTATTTAAATTTTTAATCGTTAATATAAAACTTTTTATTTATCCACTTAAGTTCAATTACATTTCTTTAAACTTGTAGTGAATGACACTTGATGTTAATACACTTTTTTTTCCAAATATTGATTGATTAATTAAATTTATTTTCTAATCCTGCTATTAGTTCACACTCTCCATATATATATATCTTGTTGAAATTTTCAGTCATTAATAAAATACTTTTTATTTATCCACTCAAGCTCAAATTTTTTTAAAAAAAGCTTGTAGTGGATGACACTTGATGCTTGTGCAGTTTCTTCAAATATTAATTCTTTAATTAAATTTAATTTTTAGTACTTTAGAGTTTTAGCAGTTTGTAATGAAAATTGAAATAAACAATCAATAGCGCAAACGTTAAAAAATGCGAGGATTTCAGTATTTTACCCTTGATGGTGAAGAATGGGAGTTCAATTCTTGCGAAAATCAATTTTTTTTTGATAAAATATTTATATTAATTGTATTATTTAATAAGAATTAACTAAAAGAAAAAAATTGCTTTGTTGATTTATGTACGAATCGACTTAATTTTTTACGTTACTTGTTTTGTAAAATAATATCTTGATTTTTTTAGATATTGAAGCTTTAAAATATATTAACACAAAATGTTTCCCCGTAACCATTTAAATTCCTTAGAAATTGAAATTAAATGAAAATGATGAAAAAGGGGAAGATTTAAAATGCATATAAAAGTGCATTGATGAATATATTTAACTAATTTTAAATCCTATGACCAATTTATATTTTCCCATATCCTGCATATTTTATTTCGTCAGTTTTAGAAAAATAATGAGTAACATTCCTTATGATAAATTTTAGGGCGTAAATATCAAGTATGCATTATATGAAAAATTCGTGACAATAATAAATAGTATATTCGAACAGATAATAAATACTACATTCGAACATAATTTTTAAAAGATATAATTCTCCTTTGTAGTCATTACCTCTTTAAATAATAGTTCTATTAGTGAATTAATTATGGCACTCAAAAAATATTACTTATATCAATAAATAAACTCGTTTATTATTGGCTAATTAATTTTGTATCTACTTTATACAGTACAACTGAGTTTCAGGAAAAAATAAATTGTTATGTTATATCCATTTGTTCTATGAAATATTGCTCCATTGGGAATCTTTTAGATTGGTACAATATGCTTTGGCAGCACAACTAAAAGTATTAATAGCTGGTAAAAGATGTTATTGTATTTATAAAGGGCTGTTGTATATGATACAGATTTACATTTGGACCATACCGAATTCTCACCAAAATAATTTACAGAAATATTAAGAATAGTTATCTAGGTTCTGTTGCATATGAAGAAACATTCATTTACTTTTATTACAATGAAAATAGTTTCCTCAGGTTTTATTCGAGTCTTGGAGCTTCTATGTATTTTATATGGTACCGAAGGAAATAATTTAATACATTTAAACACTTATTTATTAAGTTTTAATGTTTTATTAAAGTAAAAAATATTTAATTTAGCAGATAAAGACTGCAATCTTTATGGAGAAAATGTTAACTAAAACGAGTTATTTGTTATGAGTTAATGAATGAGAGTACTTGCATCTTATTATTGCACATTAATAAAGTAAAATGAATGCAGATAAATAATTAGGAACTATTTTATAAATAACAATGAGTGCTTTCGGTGGTTGATAAGAAATTAAAGAAGTTAAAATGTTCATAACATAAATAGTTAAGAGTACCATAAATATACTTGACGTTCTTCAACGTTTTTGACCATCTTGGTGCCTATAGAATCATGTGCAGCAATATTTGTAATATTAAATATACGTTAGTGGCATGGTAAAGAATTCGAATGACACCAGGAAAAGAAATTAAATCAGGGTGGTAAAAGGGTAATTAAGTCAGATGCATTTCTAATCATCGTTAAGGACTCGTAATCTAATTTCTACAATGTCCCAAAATTAGTTGTTAAGAATTATCATTGTTAAAAACTCATCGTGAAAAAAAGTCTAAATTCAATTTTGATAATAAAAAAGTTAATTAAAAATTGATTCTTCTGTTATTCTTCTAATACTCCTCTCCAATTTCTTATCAAATTTATCTGCATCTACCTTCAGTTATTGTCAAAAGCTGCACCAAATCAAATATTTATTGAAATTGGAACTTTTTTTTCCATCATCGTTTGAGAATAGTTTCCCAATTATCCTTAAAAATTAGAGATTCAATATTATTTTGACCATTCCACTTTTCCTTAGAAGATTGAATATTGTTAAAAAACATCTTGAAACCTCATTACTTTATAATAATGGAAGTCTAATGTCGATGACATTTTATAATTGATAGTTAACGTATTTATGTTTATTTTTGTTGACGAAATCAATAAAAACGTCTTCACGGAATTTCAAACAATAAATTCTGGTTTTATAATAAGTCATATTCACAGTTCAATGGAATTTAATATAATCATACTTAGGTAGTTTCATAATATTATAATTGAATGTGAACATAAGTTGCACCAAAATTATGAGAAAATTATGAGAATTATGAGAAATTATGAGAACATTTTAATAAATATCATTTTATAGTCAATTTAACCATAAAAATAATTGCTCAAATTATGCTTGATCATAAATATTTTTATTGCTATTGTGAGATAAGGAGAAGATGGATGCCCGATTTTATTGTTAAAACATATTTTCTACATTTAAAAATAACCATTATGCATCAGTATTTAGTTTGTATATGCATCAGTTTGTATATGCAACCATTATGCATCAGTATTCATATCTTGTTATTACAGCAATCGAGTGGCGTTGTGATTTAGAACTCAGAGGAGATTGATTTTCCATGTTTACCGTATTGGTCACTTTTGGCATTCTTCAAACTTGTAAGCTTTCAAAGTGTAAAAAAATTTTAAAAAACTCGGCACAATGAGTTGACAAGTGGCTTAAAAACAATGTAAATCTTTACTACTTTATGAGCAAGGAGCTAGTTATAAAGGAATTAGGAAGAAAATTGATTTTAAAATTTTAAAGGGGTTTGAGGCAATGGAGCACCACATTATTAACCCTTTGCACTCTGATGATGTATCTGACTCACAATTCAAGATTGTGCATCATTTTGACGTTTTATTTATTTATTTTTCAAATTTAATTGTAAAAAACGCCTACATAATGGTTAAGAGATGTAGATTCATTTTTCAAAGAAATTCGACTTAAAACAATTATGTATATTTAATTTTCATAGCAATAAACAAATCTTTGTATTTGGTGAATAATTTTGCATCTAATTATTTTTCAGAGTGGAAAATAAAGGTATTAAGACAGGAAAAGCTATACAGTATCAAATGAAAGAATGATTGGAAGATTGTATATGAGTTGTTGTGGAAAAACAGTAACACGGGATCTTTCAAGGTCAAATGGATAAATGGAAAGTTAAGTTGAAGAAGGAGATTATTCGATACCGATTTTACACTCAAACAATTATTGAAAAGATTAAATTTAACCGTTTGTGTTAATCGGACTACTAGACTCTGTTATAGTGGATAGCCTCGCTGTTCAATGACGATTGTATAAAATACTTAAAGGCGAAACACACACACACAAAAAAAATTCTTACTCCTTTACTGTTACGTGTTAAATACTGTTAAACACCAAATTACTGTTATAAGTTAGAAATATATAACAACAAATTTCGTAGGAAAAAATTGTGTGATTAATGGAAACATAACTGCCCCAAAATGCAAACTCTTTTTTTAAACTGCTGCTTTCTGCACGGGATCATTTCTCAAGTCATCGTGTTTGAAAAGCATTCAGCTCAATTTGAATTTGCCATACATATAAAAACTTTTCTATGGACAATCTTATTTTACTATTGAAATGATCTGTCGATAACCTAACACTTTATAAAGTTGTCAAGAAAAAGCCCCTCAGAAACAATCCAGCAGTAAAATTCATTTATAGATACAATAATCCAATTATTGATGAACTCCTTGTTACGATAATGCAACGTGTAATTGTTATGACTAAGGTTACTCAACCAAGTAATAATTGCCATAAGTGAGAATGTTTGTCTTTGTAATTATTTCTATACTTCCTATTTCTCCCTATATTACAAATAAAAAGCAATGATTATAAAAATCGTTTATAAAATCTTTTACTAAACTAAATTTGAAATTATGCATAATTTTATTGCACTTTTTTAAATGGATAGCATGAGAAATTCAATCTTGAATTGCGGCCGACCGTTTTGGTCACTATTGTATAATAATGATTTAAAACAAACTTTTCCATCCGATTTTAATTTATTGTAAATCTTTTTAATGCATTTACCATTATAATGTGATTAAAAATTAACATGGTGTATGAAAATGCAATAGATTAAATCGTATGGGAAATTTATTTACAATAAATTTTTCCTCTAAAATCCAGTAATCTCTTATAAAATGTCTTTATATAATTTATGGCTTTCTGTTTTGAAAAAAAATTGTTATTTTATTGGACTATTAAAACAACAAAATAACTTTTTTTAATCAAATAAGAAAAAAAAATGAAATTAGTATTGACTTCTTGCTCTAAAAATGATATATACTTTTATGGTTGCGACAGATATTTTGGAATAAAATTGAAAGGAAGGAAAAAAAATTAAACAGACTGAAAGAAGAAAAAAATAATGAAAATCGTTTATTTATTTAAAGAAAAAAAATATTAATGCATTCTCTACGGATCCTTTTATAATCTTTTAATCCACTGCATTTCAAAAACAAAACAATGAGTTAAACTAATGGATAATATAAAAAGTTCTTTTTGCCTCCATTATTAGAAACAGCCTTTTATCGACGCATGAAAAGTGAAAACTCCATTATTTTTTAAAGCGACCTAACTTAAATTAAAAATTCAATGAAAACAAGTTAAGTAGTACTTGGACTTTAATACGTCTGCTAAAGAAAGACAAAAAACCATAAAAATTAATATGAGTAACTGAAATACTTTCTTAAAGACATTCACATTCCTATAATAAATTTTAAACTATCTCGAGTAGTTTGAAAAGAAATTAAGAGTTTTTGTAAGGGTTTTGTTATATTAACAAAAACGAAAGTCATTATTTTATTTCTAAGGAAAAGATAAATTTGTATGAAACTTCAGATAAATGGTTTTCTGCCGAAGTTTTAATGATTACAAGCTTGCTTCTTATACCGAATTTTCTGTAAAATATTATTTTTCAGATTTAGTTTTACTTATTTGTATAGAGTAGAATGTTTAAAACTAAAAATTTAATTTCCCCAGGGGCAAATAATTTCACCCCTTTCGGCGATTATAAAATAATTGATAATTGATAGAAATCGCTAAATGATTGTTAAAAAAATGGTATTCAATAAATTTGCATATTTTTTGAAAATGAAGTTGTTGAAACTTTTACAAGGTTTTAATATTTTACTTTCCAGTTTTAATTGTTATTAATAATTCATGTTTTTATATATTTTATTAATGAAAGAATTTTGTTAATAGAAAATAGTTGTTAATAGAAATAGTTAATTTAGAAAATAGTTGCCACTTACATAGAGCTTCATAACATTTTTTTGATGTGCAATAATAGAAAATAACTTTTATCAGGTAAGTTTTATAAAAAGGTTTTTTTAATAATTTGTTATTAAATTTTCATGCTTAATTTACTAGCATTAAATACTCGTTACAAGTAATGGGCATTGTGTGTCATGCCAGTTCTTTTACCTTAATTTACTAGCATAACTAAATACAACTTTAATTTTTGGTAATATATTTGGTATAATATATAATAAGATTAGAGATTAAATACGAACAAACACTTAAACTCAAACCAAAAGCAATATTATTAAATTCCTATTATTCCATAAAACAGAAAATTATGCGTTATATTTATGCATGTATTTTTCAAGTTCTCACTGAGAGTGCAAGTGCTATATTTTTTCTTAAAAAAATTGACTGTCATCAGGAAACTAATTTTTTTCAAACGATCCAAGTTTAAGAATATTAAGGTCCCATTAATCACTGTAGAGCGTAATATACCATTATTAGCGATACATATATTATGCATTAAAAGCTGAGGGAACCTATACACAGTTGGTCTATAGCAACAAGTATTACTTCAATTTTGTTTTATTCCGTATTAATTTAAATATTCGGAGTCAACGCATATATTGATTTTGCTTTGGTGCATACCTAAGCTCGAGAATATAGCCCAATAGTATTGACGATGCATATAAAGAACTATTAACTTAATACTATTAAAGTAAATCACATTTATGAAATATAATTAAATTTCTATCCCCTTTTGATTGTTAGGTGGAAAATTATTTAAATTCAATTTCAATTATATCATTTTATGAATCAATAACTTAAATGATCACGATTCTTTTAGGACAATGTTTTAAATATCAAATTGTGACTGATTTAAAAGTCATTCTATTTTAATAGTCCTGCAATATCTTTATCATTCGCACATACCAACCTTTCCTTTAGTTTCTGTTTACAAATAAAGACAAATTATCTTGCAACATTGTGGTGTTAACCCTTTGCAGACCGAAAAATAATTAGAGGCAAAATTATTCACCTAATGCAAATATTTGTTTATTGCTTTGAAAAATAAATATACATCATTCTTTTAAACCAAATTTCTTTTAAAAATCAATCCACATCCTTTAACTATTCTTTAGGCTTTTTTAACAATTAAATTTGTAAAATAAATAAATAATACGTCAAAATGATGCAAAGTCTCAAATGTTGAGTCAGAGGCACCATCGGAGTGCAAAGGGTTAAATAATGTAACTATATGGTGATAATATTAAAAGTAATCCTTCTTTGTTATCTTTCAATACTGAAGATTCAAGGATAGTAAATGTATATTAGGAAAAAAAATTAAAAGGATAAGGAAACTCTCTAAAATTAAACATTACAAAACAATGAAAGTGGTTGATATTTTTCATTCAATAATATAATCAATAGTTGAAAATAGTAAAGAAACTATTTTTCAAGTTGCTAAAATTCGAACAGAAATTGCATAACTATTAAACTAATATAACATTGAGGTTTGAAACAGTATAAGCATCATTATAATTTCCTTCGCCCAAAACAATTAACTAAAAAAAATCGGTATATAATAAACCGTTTCACATGAAAAAGAGAAATAAAAATGAAATAATCAAACTACGTTCAGCAGCATAGTCTTCTAAAACAAAATCTAAAACAAGTAATATAATTTTTTAGAATCAATTCCTACTTAGTTTAAAAAAGAAAAATCATATTTTAGTTAATCTTTATTAAATAATTACAATTAATATAAATATGTATAGAAATATGACAGAGTCTCAATATAAAGTGGCAAAATAGAAAGCGAATTTCCTGGCAATTTTCCATTCCCCCTTCCATACATGGTATTTGAACTCTCAGATCCAGGGATGGGAATCCAACGCCATAACAACCAGACTATCCCGGCCATTAACAATGTTTGATTTTGAATGCATCAAGAAAATAAAAATAATCGTTTAAAATAATCGGCAGAAAACATATCAAGCCTATCCTCATTGGCGTTGGGAAAAAACAAACTGAATTCGTTACTTATTGGGTGGCGCTGAAATGAAGATTTTTGACGAGAAAATTAGTTTTCATTAATTAATTAAAAATTAATGCATAATATTTGAAAAAAACTTTATTAACATCAAATGTCATCCCCTACAAATTTTAAAAAATTTACTTGAACTTGATTGGATGAATAAACAGTATTTTATTAACTATTGAAAATTTTTACTATATATATATATATATATATATATATATATATATATATATATATATATATATATATATATAATATTCAGGGAGAGTGTGAGTTAGTAATCGGAATGAAAAATCAACTGAATAAGTACAACTTGATATCTAAAGAAACGTTTCCAGAAAAGACTTATAAAAAATAGTTTCTGGGTAAGAATTTAGACTAATCTTCACCAAATTTGAATAAATTTATTTTCTTTCAGTCCAATGTTCAAGAAAAGGTTAAAATTATTTTAGAAAGAATTTAAAAATCCAGTAAAAAATCCATTGGGAAAATATGGTGAAATGTCATAATCAGCAGAATAGTTCTTTTAAATCTCTTTTTCTTTTACAACAAACTATCTTTTGTTAGATCAAAAGAATAGGAGGGTCGTAGAGATTTCCGCAAAGCAATGGAAAATAATTATTATAAAAGTTGACAATAGTAAGTTTATTTTAATAATAATAATAATAATAAAAATAAATATTTAATAGGTTAAATAAAAAGTAAAATTAATGTATGTAAAGCTTAATAGTATAACATTTTGAATAATAAGTTAAATAGTTTAGTTTGGCATACGGGTTTTCGATATTCAAAATAGGTATTTGTAATATGACAATTTACATAGATAAATTACAGCGTGAGGATTCTAGGCAGGTCGTAGATACTGAAGAAAATAGTTGCATTCCAATTCTCGTCTATTGTTCAACTTGTCAGCTGTCATATTAGATTGGTGCATCTGTGATCTTAATTTTGAATTTATCTTTAACTAATGTTATAAACACTTTGTTTTTTTATATAACCTTAAAATTGACACTGAGGATTATTAAATGAATTCAATTTATGGAACGAAAGATTTTCTTTTATTGAAGCCATTATTGGTTGCAGTCGTAACCATTCTCTGTACGTTCCAATGTCTGATGGATTACAAAAAATTTAAGAGCAAAACTATTCCACAATATGATTTTTACAACATTATATTTAAAGTAAATTTCATTAATAATAATATTTTTAATCAGCGAACGATTTTATGATTACACTCTATTATGACAAAAGTAATCATATAAAAAAATAATAGAAAAATATTACAAAGCGTTGATGAATATCTAAGATTCGAGTTCAAATAAATTTTAAAAAATCCTTTAAAACAATGTATTAGGGAAGAGTTGAGTTTATATGCCATAGGGAGTGACAGACAGGCATTTATATAGCTAAAACTTACAAGCAAAATTAGAGAGTTACTTTTCGTTTTAATATCAGAAAACTATCACGGTTCAGCGATTGTACCTTGCGAAAAGTTGATACTTGGAAAATTAGCCATTTTAAGTTTTCATCTATCTTTGACCTTGATTTGAACCTCAATAGATGCTTTTTCCCTTAATTTTTTTTTTGTGTATACTCGTGTCGAGTATTTTCTAATTATACCATTTTAATTTAAAATTGCATATTAATTTTTTATATGATTAATTTAAGTGGCAAAATCAGTTAGAAATAATACGAACAATATTTTATATACTATCATAATGTGACTGTTATTACACTGTTATTGATCTTAAAACCTTTAATAAAAAATGCAAGTGAAATATGAAAATTATTATTTTATAAGAAAAGGGAATTGTCAATATTTAAGAACAGAAAACATCCATTTATTCATCATAATTAAATGTTCACTTTTTTATAGTGAATAAAAATAACTCGATTGTAAGTTATTATGAATCAAAATACTTTTATTTTTTCAAACATTGTTATAAATTATCCGAAATTTTTTTTGTTTACAAAGTCGAAGAATAATCCGTGTTTACTTTATTGCTAAATACAAACATTTCCTAATTTCATATCGCCTTTCACTCTTATTTTGACAAAATAAGCATATCCTGACACATGCGTAAAAATGCAAAGGATTTTCGAATTCGAGAACGAACAGTGAATGCAAACGTTTGAAAAGAAAAGTTTAAAATAAAGAAAATAAAAAAAAGTATTTTTTAAGGATTAAAAACTTCGCATCGCCCGAATCGATTTTTGCCTCTCTATCTCAAGTGTTCAAAGAAAGGATAAAGATTTTCTGAAGAGTTTTCTAAGTCAGAAAGGTATCCAATGACAGCTACCTTGAAACGTCTCGGTACGCAGAATTTTTTTTTTCATAATATTATTTCACTACTTTTGTAACATTCTTTTTTGGAGGAAATATAAAAAGAACAAAATAAAACGAGGAATAAAAAGAATGATGGGATCTAGAAAGGGAGAAAGGCTGCGCAGAAGTGCCAGAGGAAGTCAAAGATTTGACGTGAAAGGCTTCAAGCAATTTAGGGAGCGGCGGTAACGGGAAATTCTTACCTGAGTTCTCAGGTCAGAATAAAATATTTATTTCTCTCCGGGGTTTTCGGTTGATACAAAATAATATAAGGATTCTTCGTTCAGTATAAAAATGCTTCGGCCCATTCGAATGGAAACATGGATGTAGTTTCTATTTTTTTCTGGCAATTTATTTCTTAATATTTGAACCGGTGGATTTTGAGTGAATGCCAGCAAATAAAGAAAACAATGGATAAGTTAAGCACTTTTAGATGGGTTTTGTAACTTTTTAATTGAAATTTTCTAAGAAAGATAAGAAATATATTTTGAGAAGCGTTTCAAGTAGTTTTAACTGTTATGAGATAACTTGGATTTCTTAGCACTTTCCACATTCCATATATAAATTGTATTCTGTTTAGTTTAATGCTATAATGTGCTGTTTCAGAACTAACTTGCCTACATTCAAGGCACATCTTAGATAAAATTAGTTCTTGAACTTGGTATATTGATTCTTTTTGATATAGGTTTTGGTATAGTTATAACATTTTGACTAATAATAAAACTTTGTTTTTACTTCAAACAATACGCGGTAATATGCTGCTTTAATGGAATATCCAAATATTTCTTAATATGTGCAAAAGAGACTATATGTTAAAAAATTATTTATCTTTGCAAAATTCTACTGTAATTATTGGGTATAATTTTCTCACCCGTTTATAATATTTTCGCCCGTAATCAAAATTGTTCTAGAGTATGAAAAATGGAAATTTTCTTTTTCTTTTTTAAATTTAACATGTGGATAAGAATTGAATTGTAATAATTTGTTAATTCAGTTTGTAAAACATATTCAAACATTTCTAAAATTTAAAAATCGCTAAAATAACTTATTTTTTTCATTCTGAAGATTTTGGGCTGAAATTGGTATTACTCGAAATAATTTTTTTTGTCGAAATATATATTCTGTTATTGCTACCTTAAAGGATTTAGTGTCTAGACACCATTATTTGATAATATTACCCTTTGCTATTTTCTTTTAAAAGAGAACACAAAATATAATGCCCGGGAAGGGAAGAAGAGAAACACTGTCTAAATGGTTGGACGCATGCAAGATATTATGTTGAAAAATATCTGAAATTTGCCGTTTCTCAAAAGAATTGAACGGAATTTGTCATTTGAGTTTTAATATTAGACTCAAGTAAGTATAGGAATCCAATTGATTGAATTATTTGAAATACAGAGCAATATACAGTAGCAAATCATTAACATGCATAGATAACGTTTCAAATATTCAAAGGAGGGAATATTTCTGTTGTAAAAAGTTCCATCGTTTTGTTAATCAAACTCTAGCCGGCGTCATGGCATAGAGGAAGCACATCTTATCGTGATCTGGGCGTCTCGCTTTCGAGTCTCGGTTAGAGCATTGTTGTTCTTCTATGTGCTATCTGTGAGGCGTGAGAATGTCCCCCCCCCCGTGAAAAGGGGCTGTGCAAGCGAATGTGATAAGTTTGTGTCATCTTCATATGAGCTAGTAGTCAGACTTATGACCTCGAGTGCTCAAGCGTCCATATCCTCAGAAGCTACTGCATCCTTCCTTTCGTTGTAAAGCGGACACATTATCATCAAAACTCGAAGCATAATGCATATGTTGTGAGAGCTTATTGTCATGAACTGTTTGTTAGGAGGTTTTGATGTTTCGGAAATTTACGGGCAAAGATATTTATGCCCGTATTGCCTTATTATTACGCATGTTTCTTTGAAAGCAGATGCGTTTTTGAAAGGCTCACGAAGAATTGTGACATCATAGCTGTTATTTTATCTCAAAATCAATCGAGCTGCACAACTTTATTTGCCACTAAAAAATTGAAAATGAAAGTTAAAAAAAATTATCATTTTATGTATATATATATATATATATATAGAAAGAGAGGGATAGAGACCAATAGAAAAGTCTCGAGATTCTTTCAAACCAGTTTAAATTAGTTAAATTGCTTAAAGACAAATTGAGATAAATGACTAAAAATTACTAATATTCTTACTTGATAACTTGAAATTAACAATCGAAGATTTCATTGCCTTTATTTGTCATCGTATTTAAATTAAAGAGTCAGGCATTTGAGATCGGATTTCATGTTGAAACAGACTTATCTTTTAACCAAATGAAGGAGATGTTTCGTTGTCTTTATACCATTTAAAGATAAGAGCTCCAAAAATAATCGGCATTGCATCGTTTCAAAACAATACAATTCTAATGAGCAATTGTTTTAGAATTTCTATTTATATGAACGTAAAATACATTTTTGGTTATTTTTACATTTTGATTTTAAAATGTGTGTTCTTTTTGTATTGATGATGGCACTTTTTTTCTAATTTTATATATTAATATGGAGTAGCGAAAAACATATTCATATTTCTTTAATTAGTCTAGCTGTTTTACTAAGCATTTGATTTTGTAAGTAATTTTTTGGATTGATTTTTCAGTGGAATTACTCTTTTAGAAATTTTTTTGTTTAGTTGCCCATCCTTGCCATTTTTCCTTTTTTATTCTTTTCTGTGATTTTTTCTGTTCTTTGGAATTTTTGCTTGTGTCGGCAGAAAAAAAATTGTAAACGCAACAGGGTAAGCAAGAGAGAGAGAGAGAAGTTTTCGAAACTTTTTATGAGCAAAGCCTATCCGAAAGAGCTGAATAGATCTATTGAGCAAGTATTAAAACGTTTCTAAAAAGAAATTTAAGAAAAGATAAATACAACGACTGAAAAAAAAATTCAAAAGTTGTATTTTTTTTCTTTTTTACAATTTAGAGGTTCCCAGATACATTATTGATTTCTTCCTCTTTCAAAAGTTTTTAGCAGAAGGTAAAATCCTTTATAAGAAAAGAAGAAAGAGCTCCTGATTTAGAAAGGATTTTGTGACAGTTAAATTAAAAAAAATAATCTTTTCTTTCAGAAGATTCTCTTTATTTGATAATGAATTATCAACCCTGACATTTCAACTGACAACTGTTATTCATTAATTGGCAATTTTGTCTTCCTTTTAAAATCTATAAACGTTCATTATAAAGACTGTACACACAATGACATACGATATGTTTGATATTATTTTTTAATTTCTCCTTCTACAATATGTATGTAGGATTTATTCCCATTTATAGTATTTTGATAAATTTTCAATATTAAATATTTTTAATTATAATCAAATGTAATTTTCCATCATATAGTGTAATTTTAAACTAAGCGATGGTACTTACGTATTTGACCGCCGATCCGCCAACCACGCGCCAACTACGTCAAATTTCATTTTGGTGGTCAAAATTCTTTTTGATTTTGAATACGTGGCTAACCAATTTTGGCGCGTATGCGATCTATTGGCGACCGTTTTCAGATTTGGCGAAAAGGGTCGACAGTTTAATACGTACGTACATAAGAGAATATTCATAGTAAGAATTATTTAATGATTAATGGAAAAATTACTCGAAATAATACTTCATTATTTTTATCAGAATTTTCAAGACGCTGTGCATTTCAATTGTTGCTCTCTCATCAACATTTAAAGTTTGATAGAAAAAAAAATAGTTTTTAAGATTTTTTTTGGGGGGGGGGCTTTCGCCTAGTTAAAAAAATATTCTATCTAGTTTTATCTTTATAAGTATTAAAACAAAGTAACAAACATCATTATTATGTTTTGCAATTCAGTTTTCAACTAGAAATTCACTATCAAATTATAATTTTATCATAAAATAAAATAAAAATATTTTTAAAAAATTGTTAGTTACTAGTTGAAATAGATAAAATAATATAATGTCCAGAGCAACTGAAAAGTATATGAAATTTGGAAAACCAACATATTTGATCATGAAAAGAAAGTGTTTTACAGTTTTCCATTTCCACATAAAAGAAACAAATAAAAAATATTAAAATATTAAATCTAAACCATATTTAAGCCATTAAGTATGAATTTTTTACAAGAAATTTCAATGCTTTTGTTTGTAAAAGTCAAACACTGAATCTAGTCATTTGTTTTTTCAAAACAGTTTTATTCATAAAATTACCTTATGGATAAATAGATACCCGAAATAACATTTTAAATATATATGCCTAACGCTAACCACAAAGCCATTAAGACTCAATTTTCTATATGCAACTGAAAATTTTGAAGGATATTATAAAAGATTACTTCTTAATTTCTTTGCAGCTTTAGTTTAGCCAAAACACATGAACTTTGCAAAATTTTTAATATTTTCGAAGAGAGCTATCAAAACATGATACAAAATCTTCATAAGCGTTTCAAATTTGAGCAGAGACGAAAACTAAAACGGAGCTCATCTCTATGAACTTTGCAGGGCATACTTTTTCCCTTGATGATGCAGTACATATACAACTCCGCACAGTATCATATTGTTTTTTTTTTCAATTCCTAGCATTAGCGCACACTCTCCCATTATATATCTATCTATCTATCTATCTATCTATCTATCTATCTATCATATATATATATATATATATATATATAATTTCAATCGTTAATAAAATATTTTTTATTCATCCAATCAAGTTCAAGTAATTTTTTAAAAACTTGTTGTGGATGTAACTAGATAATAAAGTTTTTCAAGTATTAATTCATTGATTTTTCATTCATTAATTAATCAACTTTCTCGCTAAAAATCTTCATTTCCCCGCAGCCAAAAAAGTAACGAATTCAGTTTGTCCCCCCCCCACACAAATGAGGTTTTATTTAACATGTTTTCGGCCGATTATTTTAATTTTCTGTAATAATTCTGTTTATTTTCATATTGCTTGATCCATATAAAATCAAACTTTATTAAAGAATCAATTTTTCAGATTCATTATGAAGTAAATTTCGAATTAAAATAATACAGAATTAAGAAATTTAGGAATTTCCAATCTATTTCGCTTTAGCCTAACTGGTGTAGAAAGTTCACGCATTTTGCGTTCCCATAATTGGCTTTAAATCCTCAATTGAATTTTAAAATGCAATGCTAATTTAATTTTTTGATGAATTATTTATAGTAATTGTGCATATTAGGCCGGGGTAGCCTGGTTGGTAGGGCGTTGAATTCGCATCCCTTGGGCTGCATGTTCAAACCCGCTTGCCAAAGATTCTTCATGCCCGAAGGATGTCGAATCCGTCGAGGTCACAGAGTTCACCACGTGAAGGGTAATAACTTTAGGGTACTGGGTCAGAGGTTATCGTTCTCTGTTACCGATCAAAATTACAGCCTGTAGATGAATGCAATTATTAAGGGTTTGTGACGTATGTGAGCTAAAAGTCAGTCCCACGGATGCTACTTCCGCCTTAACTTGTAAAGCGGAATACGCGAAAAACAATTATAATTATTTAATAAAAAGTAACTAAAATAAAAAATTTCAGAACTTCCTGATTTTTTCCTAATAACCTAAGTACGAATAGATTTTTAAAATTTTTCTTCTATATCACTTGTTGTATTCAAAGAGAAACTGTTGTAATTGTCAAAAAAGTTCGAATTATATAGTTTGTTGAATCTATATATTCCAAATTCCTCTGTATATATATATATATATATATATATATATATATATATATATATATAT
>JAOUZG010002243.1:962904-974045 GCA_026289955.1 Argiope argentata | reverse complement strand
ACACACACACACACACACACACACACACACACACACACACACACACATGTAATGTAACATTATTATTTGTTGAAAGAAGGTGGTTTCGAAGACATAGATGACATTTTGAATTTGTAAGTTCGCTTTGTTCCATCACTGGAAGAACCCATTATTTACACGATGAAGTGACGAGAACTACACGGAACGACACAAAATGGATTAACGAATAACTTATTAATTTTTTATCCCTCTGAGTATATACTTTTAGATTTTAATAAGGATCTTTAACGCATGTCAATCACATGTACATCTCGTGGAAAGGAATCAGGGATCTTTTAATTGAATGCGCTCAGCTGGACGATTTTTATACCTTCACCCGAAGTGTGGGAATTAGTCGACTTTTAACAAATTCAGCAATTTTACAAAGCTTCTGTTGAATTAATTAAGTAGAGCAAATGGAATGGATCAGAAAATAAGAAATTTTTTTAGAATGATGATATTATAGGCTAAATTAAATTAAGGAATTTTAAATAATTATTTTTTTTCATCAAAAATTATTTCATTGCTTCATATGTAATCAAATCACTTAGTCTTATGGTTTATAATTTACAACTTTTTTAATTTGTAATTCGCCTGATATTCTTTGGGAAATTTAATGCCTAGACAAACCAAACAGGAGTGGTCTTTCTCCGATATTTCCTTGCATATTCCCTTATAAATATATTCTCCCCATCCTTTTAAATTTTTGTCTTAGCTTGTTTGAAAGAACAACAAAGTACAAGATAATCCCTGACAGATTTGGTCGATGTTACATTTTGGGTTATAAATTTGTGCATCAGTTGTGATTGCAATTTGGTATCTAATGTGATTGCATGCACTCGGACAAAGAAACCGATGTACTTCAAATATGTGTATTCTATTCAAAAATTAAAAAAAATCTACAAAATAACGTTTTATAAAGACCTTGTATCAAATTGAATCTATGTATTTCTGTTTTTTCCCTTGCTTGAGGACTGCCTGCCGTTCAAAACAACTTAAGCCAATCGCCGTGTCTCCTAATGAGAGGAAAATGTCACATACTATCTGATGATTGGGTCTAGTGTAATGTGGTGTGGACAAGGGAGATGCCAGCTCAGATGTCGTTCTCTTCATCTGGCCATGGTTCAAAATTACGAGGTTCATTCCAAAAAATCCCTGGTGTTTCTTTACAACGGGACGTAAATATAACTTAACTGATGACTGGTTGGCCTAATGCTGAGAGCATTGCCCAAGAACCCAAGTTAAAATTCAAGAACGATTGTTTCTATTTATTACCTTTATTTAATTTATATTCAAATTAATATTTTTATAAATTTAAAGTTTGTAAATTTGATATATGTAAATATCATACCTGGTCGAATGCTCTAATATATATATTTTCCCATTTGTATGAAAATACTACATCAGAATAAGTCTTTAGTTTTGTCCGTGTACAATATTACAGTAAAATAAATTCGATTAGAAATCACATTTTAATACAAGTCTTATTACATTTCTATCTGACAATATTTTCCGGATTCAAACGTTAAATGGTATCAAAATATTCAAGCCAATGTTCAAAAGTTTTGAAAAAAACTTTTTATTATGCGCTTCCTAAAAGAGAAAGTAAATTTATCCGAGAAAGCTTCTTATTTAAATATCGTGCCATCAGTTAAGGGGACGCATTGCTTATTGTATTGTTGTATTTTAGGCGTGAAACATTAATGGTGAAATCACCCGTTTCAGTCAACGAAACAGCTCACAAATAACAGGAAAGAACCACTTCATATTCCATTAAATGGATTTTAAGAGGTAATGGAATTTTTTTGGGAGTGTTATATATTTTTTTGGAATTCCCCCGGGACTTCCGTTGTTTTGATCCCCGAATATTTATCGTTTAAATAACTATCAACATTATTTACTATAGGAGTACCTTTTGAAGTTCTTTTTTTCATCTTTCTTATATCCTTAAATGAAAAGAGAGAAATTTGTAAAAATGATGCAGTTAAGTTTATTAGAGTATTGTAATATTTTCTTTTTTCCTACAAGATTGCCTTGCAAGAAGATTGTGCCTTTCTTCCTTATCACATTGGCTGACGCATCCCGCGCCTGTGCGTTACAGATGATTTGCCATTGCAACAAAACATCTATTGTAATTAGAGGATCCCTTCTCTACTACAGTTATGGCATGGCAAAGAAGGGGTAATCTAAATAGAGAGATGACCCGGTTATTAGGCGTGAGTAGGGGCGGCGAACGTGTTAAGTTATATATTTTAATTGTTTAAGAAAGGACAAAAAATCTTAAGGAAGTATTGCGGAAGCCTTGGTAAAACCTCCTTATCTGAAATAAATGTAGAGATTTAATTAGCCGTCATTTCCATTCCACTGTTATACCGAACTCAATTTAGTTTTATTGCATTATAATAGATGGTACCATGATGATATTGATCTCATGTCCACTTTACAACGGAAAGATGGGGTGCATTAGCTTCTGAGGGTATGGGCCTCTGAGCCTCGAAGGGCAGAAGCCTGACTTCTAGCTGATATGAGGATGACACACGGACATACGCCTGTGCAGCCCCTTTGTACAGGGGGCCACATTCACACAACTCACAGATAGTATACAAAAGAACAACCATGTCCTAACCGGGGCTCGAATCAGGAAAGCCCAGATCACGAGGAAGACGAGCTTCCTCTGTGCCAAGACGCCGGCAATAGATGGTACCATGAGTTCTACTAATCCAAAGGGCTAAATCAGTGACCATAAGTTTGAATAAAAAGCGAGCTGTTGGTATTCTCTCTGGCTCTATTCCTCAAGCGAGGAGGGTTCTTCGTCTCTGGTAACCATGGGTGTTTAATAATCTTACGCTACGGAGGTAGTGTATGGGCAGTCATCTTCTTAGACTTCACCCTTTGGGGCCATCTAGGTGTTTTAACTTCTAACTTTAATGCAATTAACCTTTCCTGTCTTAGTTGCTAATGACATGTACATTTTATTTTTCTTAAGTTAATTAATAATTTTTCTTTAAATTTTACTTTTTTTAAAAGCAGTAACCTAGACACGGTTCCAAATGGGATTTAATAAGCATTTTGTCTAACTCAATTCTACATAAATATTTACTTTAGGAGTTGAATAAAAGACAATCAATGCTACTGTTTACGTTAATAATTATCATGCTGTAAATGGTGATAAAAGATTATCTACTAAGATATTAAAAAAGGCAAAAATAAAATAAAAAATATCCTTAATTATTAAAGTCCAAGTAATTATTCCGTCAATATACATACCATAAAAAGCTACAGATATTTTGCAAATTACATAAGTTCGTTAAAAATTATTTTCATTAATCACAGAATATTTTAAAAGCAATCCAAAAATCTAGAAGTTATAATACAAAATCTACACTAGTATATCATAAATATATATAATATTAATATTCATTACACAAAAATATTCAAAGACAATACAATTTTGTAAATTACGATTTCTATTTTGATCCTATTAAACTAAATTTCTTTTTTAAAGCTGTTTGGCAATTTTTCCTTTTAATATAAATCAGAAAATTGCATCTATCACTATTTTTTTTTTAAAAAAAAACTTACTTAACGAGTTTGGATATTTAAAAAAAAAACGAAAGGTGCTAAAATAATTTTTGGAAGGTATGATTTATTTTAAAAGTCAGTGTTTAGCATTTCCGTTGTTTCTAATGGAAATATACATTATAAAAAGCCATCTTTTCAGTATTTTTATAATATTTAGTGGAAAGCTTTTAAATAAGTTCCAGAAAGGTGCAGGCAAAAAAAATTCATAGACGTGAGAAAGATGTTTCACCAGCTTTATATCAGTCCAAATACTGTTCCAAATTTTATGGGAAATTCTCGTAGCTCAGGGACCAAAAAGAAGCTGACAGATCAAACACGACACTTGCAACACGATCAAGGAATAAACATTCAGGAACTTTAAAATAAGCGAATGTGACTGTCATCAAAACTAAAAGTATTGTAGGCATCACAATTGTTTCATGAATAACTCTCTACAAGTAATCAAAAGGCTCCAAAATGTTTGCATTCAACCTAAAACGAACTGAAAGGTGCATTGAGCACCGGTTGCAGTTGCTTTAATACCACTTTTCCTTAAATTAATAATGAAACTCTCTTATATATTCTGATGAAAAAAAATTTAGATGGCTTTGAAGACTATCAGTATTATAAGCTTTATCTCGTAAATAGAATTCTTCCCGACAGAAGGGGGCAAACAATTTGGTTATTGGTGCAGAAGAAAAAAGTTTACAGTCACAGAAAATAAAAAGTTTACAGTCACAGAAATAAAAAAGTCTTAAATTCTTATCTCTTTTCCTATGCCGTTGAGTAAGGCGAAAATGGTTAAATTTTTCAACATAATGAAGCATCAATACACACAGAAAGTGAAATTAAAAATTGACTTTTGTCAAATAATGTTCAGATTTCGCACTGGTCTGCTAAACCCCCGGACCTCAATATTGTAGAAAGTATATGAGCAGAAATGTTTGTCACCTTTATGGGTAAGGCAAGAGTTTCAAACAGTAGTTGAACGCAGGAACGCTTCGAATGATGTTGTAGGAAGTTTTTTACCTTACATAAATTCGAACTTTATATAATGCTATGCCAACCTAAATCTGTGCTGCAATCAAATATAATACTCTATTAATAATTGTGCTCTATTAAAAAAGTCGGCAATTTCGTAATATACCGTCGACGCTAATGGTTTAGTAACTCATTGGTGACTGATTCAAATCTGGTTATAAACCTTTGAAGCCAACGAAACCAACAAAGTGGCGGACGACAGTTAAATTTTGAACAATTTTAAAAATAATGGCTGTTTTTTGTCATTATTGGCGGTTTAGAAACTCATTGGTGACAGCTTCAAATTTGGCAATAAAAATCGATGGTATAATACATAAGTACAGAAAAGTCCTACTTTTTTCACAAAGCATGACGTACTCATAGTTGATTATATAATTAACTCTTTATTATTAACAATTTTTTTGTTTCAAGTTTCATAAAAAAATATATGTTTATAATTAAACTTTGGAATGTTTCTTAATAAGTTGTCCTGAAAAATAATTCAGTGCTCTTTATTTATCTTAAAAAAATCGATTGCCTTTGTAAATATTTTCATTTTGAATAGAATACATAGTCACATGCTAATTGATTAAATTCTAGAGAGTATTAAAAGTACGTTTTGGTTTAACAATACATAGGCTAGAAAACATCCTAGAAATACTTTGTTGAGAAGTGGCATCAACCAGGTCAATTAAAAAAAGAATATTTCTAGCATCAAAAAAATGAATTTATAAAAGATATAAATCATAAGAATTATAAAATATTAAGAATATATCAATTTTTTTCAATTTCCTATTTTGAGTTCCTCCATGTTTCACGTTTTCTTTAAATTATCTTAAAACTTGAATTGAAATATGAGCCGGTTTTTGGAATATTGATAAAACCGCGTCAACTGTTCCAATAATATTGTGTGTAAATGTGAATGCAGAATTTGGGGTCAATGCTGATCGATAAAACATATACGTATTCACAAAACAATATTTTCCTAAAAAGTATTATCAGAACGGTGGAAATGTTTTAAAAAGTGAAAGTGTTATTAAAATAGGCCATCATAATTCGCATTGCTTTAGTGTTCAAAAGATCTGAATCCACAATTACAAATTATCCTTTTCAAATACGAGTATAAATTATGCAATAAACAAAATTTATTTTATTAATTTCATTATTTATCACTTACTTGAAAACATGGATTTAATACCTGACGATAATTTCTTGAACAAGGTGTTGGCAATCTATTTATTCGCAGAATAAATAAATGTTGCATTGACTTTGTTTGTTTATGATAGCCTTTGTCTTTCAAGCCATAAAAATAAAAACCATAATTTCTTCTAATAAGCAAAGATTGACCAATCCCTAATCTATTCGCTTCTTTAATTTATCTTTAGATTTTAAGAATTAAAAGAATTCCTTTTACTAAGGTTAAATATTTATTTTAAATCCTTTGGGGTATTTTCGTGAATGGAACACGGAAAACTTTTCATTCAAATAACAATTAAAAACAATTAACTCATTACATAACAAAAAAAATGCACTCAAAATCCCTGTCAGTCTTTGGAGGATAGAACAAATTTATTTTTCATTAGTTATTATTATATTTATTTAATGTTTGCACATTGTATGAAAAGATTTTTTTTTCATAAAAATATAAAGATAATTCTTTAGTATTTAAAATATAGATAAATATATTTTAAATACTAAAGAATCCTATTTATATTAAAATTTAATACACTTCAAAGAATATGTGATCAACTGTTTAGAATGCATTCATAAATCTTTCTTCTTTTTTTTCCGAAGTTAAATCTTGGAACATTGACATTATCAAGCATTTGAATTAGCATTTTTCAAAAATTTAAATTTTATGCAAAATAAATGGATTTAAAATTATTTTATTGCTGATTGTTTAACTTTTTTTAAAAACTAGGTTTTTTCCATGTTTGTTGGCCATAAATATAATATAATGCTCATTGAAAGCATCTGAAACCGTTAAAGTAGTTTTTCTTTTATCATTCCACATTAACTTTTAATGCATCCTTTAACTTTGTTACTGGAAGTTTCATATGCACTGAAGTGACTAAAGTCATGGGATGACTGTTAATACCGTGTCGGTCCCGGCGAAGTGCAACAACTCGATGTGTCATGGAATCCACAGGTCATTGGAAGTCCTCTGCAGGAATATTGAGCCATGCTGTCTGTATAGACGTCCATAATTGTGAAAGTGTGGATGGTGCAGGAGTTTGGGCACGAACGGTCCTTTCGATGATGTCCCATAAATGCTCGATGGGATTCATATCGGGCGATCTAGGTGGCCAGATCATGCGCTGGAATTGTTCAGAATGTTCTTCAAACCAA
This sequence comes from Argiope argentata, assembly GCA_026289955.1. Lineage (NCBI taxonomy): Eukaryota > Metazoa > Arthropoda > Arachnida > Araneae > Araneidae > Argiope > Argiope argentata. The sequence continues at coordinate 967,097 of JAOUZG010002243.1, read as the reverse complement.
TCGCGAACAGTTCTGGTCCGGTGACATGGCGCATTGCCATCCATAAAAATCCCTTCGTTGTGTGGGTACGTGAAGTCCATGAATGGCTGCAAGTGATCTGCAAGCAGCTGAACATAAACATTTCCAGTCAATGATCGGGACAGTTGCACCAGAGGACCGAGTCCATGCCATGTAAAAACAGCCCACACCATCATGCAGCCACCACCAGCTTGAACAGTACCTTGCTGAGAGTTTGGGTTCATGGCTTCGTGGGGTCTGCGCCACACTCGAACTCTTCCATCAGCTCGTAACAACTGAAATCGTGACTCATCTGACCACGCCACGGTTTTCCACTGGTCTAGGGACCAGTCGATATGCTCACGAGCCCAGGAGAGTCGCTGCAGGCGATGTCGTGCTGTCAGTAAAGGCACTCGAGTCGGTCTTCTGCTGTCATAGCCCAAGGAAGACAAATTTCGCCGCACAGTCCTATCGGACACGTCCCTCGTACGTCCCACATTGATTCCTGTAGTTATTTGACGAAGTGTTGCGTGTCTATTAACATTGACCATTCTAAACGGACGTCGGCGGTCTCGGTCGTTAAGTGCACGTGGTCGCCCACTGCGCTGTCCATGATGGGATGGGATGCCTGAAATTTCATACTCTCGGCACACTCTTGATACTGTGGATCTCGGAATGTTGAATTCACTAACGATATCAGCAATGAAATGACCCATGCTAACTAGCTCTAGCTCCAACTAACATTCCACGTTCAAAGTCTGTTAATTCTCGTCGTGCCGCCATAAATCGCGAAAAATCTGTTCACATGAATAACTTGAACACAAATGAAAGCTCTGTAAAACGAACTGCGCATTTATACTTTTTCGCTGCGATACTACTGCCATCTGTATATTTGCATCTTGCTATCCCATGACTTTTGTCACTTCAGTGTATTTATAGGATGGACATTTATATGTGTATCATGTAAATTATTTAGATAAGTATACCAAAAAAAGTTTTATATTGAATTTATATTTTAAACATAAATACATTAAATTTTTTTTCATTTGTATTGTAAATCATTATCACAAAAATGATTCATATGGACGAAAAATTTGGATTTTAAACTATCAATTAATATTTTAAAACATCGTTTATAATGCCACAATTTTTTTCATTATTTTCAGTGATTATACAAAAGTGTTGTGACGACCTCAGATAAAAGAAGGTTAGAAAACTGAATCGAAATAAGTTTCCCACGAGAGAAGAAACATATTGAAAGCTAAAGAATTTACTGATTGCAAAAGAATTTATTGATAGCAAAATTGTAATGTCACAATTTTATTTAGACATCTGGTTACGCATATCGATTTACAGCTTTCGAGCTAAGTAAAAATTTGGGCGTGCGGCATCTACAGAGGCCCAGGTCTCTATAGAAATGAACTACAGGGTAAAGTGCCTTATGGAAAAAATAGATTAGTGATAAAAGAAAATGGACATGCGGTTGGAAAAGCATCAGAGGAAGAAAACAGATGTGTCCTTTCAAATAGATAAGACACCCGCCATTCAGAGCGACAAAGGGGGGAGTCCAAATTATCCTTCTTTCATTTAGTGGTCGCATCAAAATGATGGTCTTCAACCATCTGTGGTTTTCTAATCGATGCTTTCCCCTCTCATTTGATTGGGAAGGCTTCTTTGATCAAATGATCAAATAAAAATTGTGAAATAAGTTGATTAGTCGTTTATCGTTGGAGACCGGCCCAGGAAGCCCAAATAAAAAGAAGCAGGATAATGATGTAGAAACAAAAAGGAGAAAGAGAAGAAAGGGACGGAAGAAGCCAGTCGAGCGAGCGTGAGTGTCTGGAGCATCGGGATTTTGGCTTGGAATTCTGTTTGCAGTTCTCCGGAGGGAACACTGCATTGTATTGTAGGCAGCCTAGCCCTATAGGCTGAGTTCACGTGAAGTTCATCTGAACTTCCGGAATCAAACTGGTACCGTCGTGTGCATCGTCTCGTCTCGAAGGTAGGAAAGCCCATCCGAGCTATGGGAGAACTTCAGTTATTTAGATAACCTTGCCTTCAGGGCTGATCTTCCAGTGAGTTTCCTCGAACTCATCAATATATGATTTCGACAAACCCAGAAGGTTTGATGAAACAGCGGCTAAACCTCGAACCTCGGGCTGGATCTTTCGAGAATTTCGTTATATTTCTTCAGGGAAATTTTTCTTATTTAACTGAAACACAACACCTTCCGCTATTCGAACTCTGATTTAATACTACTTCTTTACTTGTGAACTATTAATCAAGAAAGGTGTCAATGGGTGTAATATATATGCATTGTATCTGAAAATAAATTTTGGATTTAATTACCCGACGAACTAGGTTTTGGTTTCGGGCGCAACTAACCAGATACCCTAGTTCAAGAATTTACAGGATCAAGGCATTTGGAAATTCAAAAACCATAGAAAATTAAAAAGAATGAAAGAACTAAAACTACTTGGATTCTAGAATCTTCCCCACATTTGCACATACGATTATTCATCCAAAATGAGAAGAACAGAAATATGAAAGGAGATGTTCATATTTAACAATAATATGAAATCGCATTGTAATTGGGCATATAAGGCGTCAAAAGGGTTGATAACTTGTAATATATTTTTTTTGGAAAAAAAATAATCATTTTCAATAAAATGCTTTACAGCAATTTTTGTTTAATTTTTGAAATAAGATTGAATTAAGTTTAATTAATGAAAATAATGGTGAATAACATAAAGTTTTAATATTTCTGTACTAAATATTCGGCAATTCCTTTTTTTAATAATATAATAATAATTTTTTTTATGTTTAACTTTTTTACTTGTTATTGAATTTAATAAAATTTTGGAATTAACCATGGTAGATATTCTTGCAGTTAAGTGAATTATATAAATAAATTTTCTGTGGCACTCTTGAAAGCTTTTAAACTATTTGAACTATCAATATAAACAATAAAAATGCCATTTTCTGTTAAAATAGTATGGTCAGAAATAACCTCGACTATCACATACAAGCTGAATGAATGATTAAACGATAAAGCATCTAATGTTATCCAAAATACCTACTCTAAGAGTATCTAATGGAAAAAGTAATGTCATCAAAGTCAAAGAATGGCGAAGAATTCCGGAAAGGCACTCGCCCCTTAGTGATGCGGAACCATTCAATTGTGGAACTACAAAATACTTAAACTTAGAGCAATGTCACTGCTGCCTGTAAAACTTCCTCTAATCCAAATATCCTTAAATATTTCTTCGTTATAAACTGGTTTTAAATCATTAAATTAAAATAAAATCCTGAAAGTACCGAAGATATTTTTACAGTATTACAAATTTGTTATCCCCTTCAAATATTCTGATGTGTATTAAATTATATAATTGTCTTTTAAAACTTGCTTATGATGATTTTATAGTTGCTCTAAACATATAGTTTTATTTGTTTTACATTTTTTTCTCACGACTATTGCTCAGAAATTTCATGGAGTGAATGCATTGTTTTCATTTTTTCTTTCTTTTAATTACTTGGTGGATGAAATTTTCAAAATTCTTAATTTTTGTAAAGTGAGTCGATAAAATCTTCTTATTTAAAAAGTTTTCTTCTCGGTTTTCTCATCGGTTTATAAATCTGTTTTTTATCATTCTTAGTTCTTCCAATCATATAATTAGCAAATATAATATTCCCTTATGGAATTGATATTTTAAAAATCAAATGAAATTTCTTTGAGTTATAGTAATTAGCCACTTTTAAAATATTGGGAATGTAATAATAATTGTTTATTTTGCATAAAAATTTTGATCTTTTATTCCTTTGCTTATTTGAAGGAATTTATCGAAAGAATTTTCTCCAAATCGACAATATCGTGTATAATAAAATCGGTATTATGCATATGGATCATTATAATTAGCTTTATGATCTTATATATCATGCATAAGGAATATTAATATCGTCTATGCTAGAAATATAGATTATTATTAAGATCCGCATCGCTAATAGTAAATATTATTATCACCTATATCATGAATAAGAAATATTACCATCTGTATCATAAATATGAATTATTATTATTACCATCTGTATCATAAATATGAATTATTATTATTACCATCTGTATCATAAATATGAATTATTATTATTACCATCTGTATCATGAATATGGATTATTATTATCATATGTATCATGAATA
>JAOUZG010002243.1:909294-962894 GCA_026289955.1 Argiope argentata | reverse complement strand
TATGGATTATTATTATCATATGTATCATGAATATGGATTATTATTATCATATATATCATGAATATGGATTATTATTATTATCTGTATTATAAATATGAATTATTATTATCATCCGTATTATAAATATATATTATTATTATTATTATCTGTATTATAAATACGGATTATTATTAACATCTGTATTATAAATATGGATTATTATTATAATCATCTGCTTTATAAATATGGATTATTATTATTGTCGTCTGTATCTTGCGTATCGATAATTATTATCAAGTATATCACGAATATAAATTATCATCTGTATCACGAATATGGATTAATATTACCATCTATATCACGAATATGGATTAATATTACCATCTGTATCATGCATACGGATTATTAAAATCGTCCATATCGCGTATGAAGCCTTATTTCTGCTTTTAACCATAATATACTTTTTAACAAAAACTGTTTATTCCTTTGTAAGAAAGACAGGTATTTTATTAAATTATTTAGAATCTTGAAAATCACACTTTTAATAAAAGTTAACCAAAGTATTTTAAATGGGAAGTATTTAAACCATGAATAATTGAAACTACAGAATTTAACTTATTTAATTTCATTCACAGTGTAGAATTCAAAACTTGTTAGTAAATAATAATCATGTCTCCATCAATTTAGAAACTTCTATCGATAAAGCCATTTTCGTCATCCCTTTTATCATTCTGAACAAGCATGTGTGAATTATTTGGCAGCTTTTAGAATTCAAAAGGGGTGACCTTGTAGTGATTTCACCATTCTATTGTGAAATACTCAATTATCGAATATGCGTAAACAATAGCTTTTGTTTCAATTCAAAACGATATTCTAGAAGTATGTGATTAATGACAGGCAAACAGCTAGAAATAAGCAAGCGAAACAAAAATCTTTTTGGAAAAACTGTAAATAAATATCCTTTTTTAAAAGCTTTTCTGAGAAAAATAACTTGCTTCATTCAAAAATCAGATAGATAGAGACATTAATTCACAATAAATATCTGCCATCAATTGTCAAAAGAATGAATTGGAAAAGAAGAAAGTGTAATGGTCAATTGATGAAAAACACTAAATGATTCATGCCAATAGTTCTTTCCAACGAAATTCAATTCATCTGTTGAGCAATGTTTTGTGTTATTTCACATGAAAAGAACGGAAACAGGATATCTATGAAACTGATTGTGACAAAATGGATGAATCTTATAATTTTGGTCATCGTTTTGTTGAATATATCTGTTTTCTTCCGTTTTATCAATCTTTAATCCGACCCTTTCATCAATCAGAAATCATTCCAAAAGGCCATGACGCATTCACTGTATATGTGAATAAAATTTAGGAGAGTAAAGTCGAAAACTCTGGAAATAAATTGTTGCTTATGTTTGATTTTGTTTTCACATGAACATTTAGAATGCGTAAACAAACGGACATTATAAGTATTTTAAAACCTACTTATAGTTATTTTAGGAATTATTCTTGAACAAAAATGATAAGAGACATTTAATATTCTTGAAGCCAATTCGATAGCCTTTGCGTATAGTGATGAAGTCACTTATCTTAGAATTTATATCCTAGAATTTTTAAAGTTTTCAGTATTTCTTCCTTTTTAAAGAATATTTATATTATTTCAATGAAAGTTATTACCATTACGCATTTATTGTATTATAATAGAAAAAAAAAACAATAACCCATAACTGTCATTCCTTTGAAATATTTAACAATACCTTAATAGAATGGATGCTGAATCAATTTCACGAATTTATAATTTACTTTTTTTTATAATTTTAGATTTTTGAATATAGAACTCTTCATTAGAATAAATAATAGAATATTATATACTCATTTTAGTTCAACACAGACGTTTAATTTTTATAACAAGGAAAGAACTAAAATAAGTGAAAGAATAAAATAACTACTATACATACATATTTTGGAAGTACGAAAAGGAAAACAAGAAATATTTTATGAGTTTTGAAGGTGAAGAAGAATATCCTATTGCTTACCGTCTAAAAATGTGATTTAGAGTTTTAAGATTTAACTAAGGGTTTATTCCAAGATATTTGAAATAAATTTATTAATTTAATTGCAACATCATGCATATTTATTTGTTGTTTTTCTATTCCTATGCATGCAGCTAGACAAACTGCGTCTGTCTTTTGTTGCATTCATTCACGATTTTGTCAATTTTATTCATTAATTATCCTGTTGTGATCTATTCATCAATGTATATTTCCAGCTCGGGGAGCTCTCGAGTTAGAATGTTTTGAGTATATAATACAGCAAATATCCTCAAAAACAACACATTTTGAAAAACATAATTTAATTAATATTCATTAAAAGTGGGAAAGTTTCAATTTCAGCAAATAACAGCGCTTATGAGTACAATGAGTGACTAGTGCATTTGATATTACGTCAAACAAGTAATATCAAACACACTTTCTGTACATTTTGTCATCATATTCATTGTTAACGTGGACAACACAGTTCAGTTCCAAAATATTTGAGTGAATGTCGGTGAACGTTTGTGTGAATACATTCAATTATTGAAGCAGCCAATATCATTAGAATAAATACATGGTCTGAGAGTTTATAGGATCGCTTTCATATTGAGTGGACTGATGATAATGTTAATTATTTAAGGTATCCGTCTACAGCGAATACTATACAGCCGCTAACAGTAATGTTAATTATTAATTTAATTATTTAATGCTGCACACAGAAATTCAATGTATCTCTTTTAAAAATTGCTCGTTTGAATCGTTTTTTCGATTTTTTGGACTCAGTTTTGAACTTTCTTAAAAGTTGGGAAAAAATTAGGAGAATTATTACGTTATTGCATCCAAAAATGATGTCGTTCAATTTATCAACATGTTTTTAGTATATAAGAAATTCACTTAACAATTATAAAGTAATAATCTGAATTCAATTAAAAATAGAAAATTTAACATTGACTTTGTGAGAAAACTTTTTCAAAAATGAAATCAAGGTAGAGGCGGATAAAAAGCCTTTCTCCCATTATCAGTATTCTCTGAAAAAAAAGATTTACATATATTTAATTATTTACTATCAAAATTTTGAGGTTTTTCTTGATAATTTTGTGGTAAGAAATATTTTAGTAATGACTTAACCAATTTAATTTTAACAGCCTTTCCCAAATATAATTACAGCAAAATCATGAAATTTAGAAAAGAAACTAATATAACTCATAATTAACGAAAAATTAAAGGTAAAATTCTAGAACGGATGCCAAGAATTTAGACACCGAAAATTAATATCAGTTTTTTACCCCAGATTCTGGACAAAGTTATAGAAATTAATAATTGCTTTTTCTTCATTGTATGTGACTGAGTATGAATTTAGTTCCTTAATTTATCTATTGTACATAAAACGAAATAGATTACTCATCCCTGAACGAGTCGATTTGCATTTAAAATGAAAGAAACGACACTGAAATTTTAGTCCGTTCATTTCAGTTCAGTAATACTAATGCCCCAAGAAGTAACACTAAGGATATTTTGGAATGTGTCTTGTAGTTTTAAATCGTGGTCGGATAACAAGGACGAACCCTGAGCTGGAGGCCCTTCCATTTCCAAACATCTACATCACACCAGGGGGAGGACGTTTGTCCCGGGAAACAGGCCGGTTTGTATGGCAGTTCTTCAGTTGAATTGGATCTCTATCCTATGAAACTGAATTTACCACCAGGCCACCACGGGTCGGATTCAGTATAAACAAATCTTTAAAAACTCTCCAAATTTAAATCGGATCACATTAATTTTTATTGATTGTGTTTCTATTTTTCTATCTTAATATATTTTTTTACTACATTTGGTGATCGTTTTTAACTCTACTTTTAATTCCTAGTGAATTAATAGATTAAAAAAATGTGCATAATACGGAAAAATATTTTATATTTGTTATGATTTACGATGTAAATAAAAAGGTGTTTCAAATTGGTCTTGCAAAGGGTTTGGTGATTTAGAAACTGATCTTTGGTGATTTAGAAATAGAGTCTCTGGTCTAGATCGTTCCATTTTTCAATTATATTTACAAATGCAGACAGGAAAACGTAATTCCATAAATGTTTTCTTTTTTTTTGAAATTCGACCTTTATTTAGAATTGAACCTGAATTTCGAAATTGAATTATTTCAATTATTTCAACAAGATCGGAAAATTTCTTTGCTTACTTCGTGTTCGAGAAATTAAAAAATATATCAATTACCACTATAGTTCTTCATACAGAATATAACAATTATTATCAAGTCCTAACATGATGTTATTTTTGACATGAGGTTTATGGCGTCAACAAAAATCTGTGGACAAAAAAAATGAAATTTTATTATCTGCAAGAGTATCTCAAAAAAATCAGCTTTTAAGGATGCGTTGCTATCCCATTTACAAAATCTCTGATTCAAAATAATAAGTTAATGAATACAGCAAATAAAACCCAGAGAAATTTTATTTTGAGAGCGTGATTATATGAAATGAAATAAATAGGAAATGGGATATTTTTTAAACAATCAATGCGAGACAAAGATATTTTTTATCGTTTACAATAAATACTAAAGTGACTCATTCAATGAAACGATAAAGATGAATAAAAATATAATTTAACTTGTACGAGCGCATAGTGCTTGACCGTTAGAATTATGTCAGAACAAAATTCTAAATTATGTTCTGACACGATAAATTGAATTATGAATATCCGATTTCATTTTAATCTTTACATTATCATATAAAATATTCACCATAGAAAATATACAAATGTCTATAATAAAAACATTTTTATAGAAACAGAATAATATATTTAGCGCTTGAGAAAAAAAAATCATTCCTTTTGGCATAAAGAATGATGCAAGAAAAGTTCTTATTTAAAGTCGGCATAAACCGTTATAATGGCGTATTTCTTTTTGTTATTGAGAAAAGAATTTCGCATCTGCGACATCGTTAATAAGACCGCGGTCTCATTTAAATAAAAAAGACCGCGGTGCCAGAAAGTGTCATTTTCTTATCCATCAAGTGGATTCAAAAGGGTTAAAGGAATTTCTCCGAGTATTTGTCTGAATTCCCCAAAGTCCTCCGCCGGCATTGACTTTCGGTATAGTTTTCGCCCAAATAACGATCAACCTATCTCACTAGGGACGGGGCGTCTGAATATTTCTTTTCTAGCATCTTTTCAGGAAAGAGTGGAACAATTCCTAGATTATCAAAGGTTAGTCTAAGAAATTCAGGAAAAATTATCAGAATTGTACTTTTAGGCAGGTATGGATGGGAAATCTAAAGTTTAAATATCACTGGCTTCATTTTCATTATACTGAATATATACCAGAGGAGCGAATGAGGGATGATATGATTTTCTTAGTCGTATCATAAAATTATTATTTTTAATTACGAAAATATATCAAAAAGGAAAATATTATTAAATGAGAGAAAAGGGGTGTATTCTCATTCAAACTCTTTTAACATTACCCATCGTTCATTAATATCTTTTTTGATAACTCCTGAAGGCTTTTTTAATTGTTTTCTAAATTATTCTTGTACAATATCAAAGTATTCAGCGAAACGGTATTGTATAGATACTTCATCCCCTTTTTGCCGAAAATGCTATAAAGTATTCTACAATACATATTTATTTGATCTCCTAATGAATAATGAATACAAAAAGCAAATTGAATAACGTTTTGTTTTACATATTATTATCATGTCAGAACCTGAAATTGTTTTTGGGATGAGGTTTTTGGCGTCGACAAAAGTACATAGGCGAGAAATAAAAAAAAATTACTTTCTGCACGAAAATCTCAGAAAATGAGTTTTTGATAACGTGTTGCCTTTGCAATTACAAAAGCACTGATAAAAAAAAATAAGTTAATGCCTATAGCAAACAAAACATAGAAAAGTGTCATTTTGAGCGCGTGATTATTTGAAATGAAGTAAATAGGAAATGTGATATTTTTTTTAACAATAAATGCGAGACAAAGTTTTTTGGATTGTTTGCAATACTAAAGAGACTTATTCAATGGTAGAATTAAAATGAATAAAAATATAATTTAACTTGCACGAGCACGTGGTGTTTGTCCTTTCAAGAAATGATGTCCTGACAGGATACATTGAAATATGCATAGCAAATTTCATTTTAATCTTTATTTAGCAATGTTACAGGAAATCACCATGTCTTTACATTTGTTCTTACGGGAGATCTACAACAGATATTTTACACATGTATTATAAGCATGCCTTGGTATAAAATTTTGTTATAAATAATTAAAGTAATTTTATAACAATAAATAAGTAATCGAAAATAAATAAACTTATGTTAAAGCCTATATACATTATACATACCCTACTTAAAGAATATTCTCAACGGTCGAGCACCACGTGTTCCTGCAAATTGAATTATATTATTATTCTCTTTAATTGTTCCATTGAATTAGCCACTTTAAATTAAATACTCGTGCAAGTTAAATTAAATTTATATTCATTTTAATAGTTTTATGGAATGAGTCACTTTAGTACTGCAAACGATCCAAATGTTTTTTGTACCGCCTTTATTGTTTAAAAAAATATTTTATTTAGTATTTGCTTCCTTTCGTATAATCGAGTGCTCAAAATGACACTTTTTTTAGGTATTTTTGTTGTAGTCATTAACATATTTTTTATAATCAGATCTTTTATAAATGCAATAACAACACGTTATTTAAAACTAATTTTTTGAGATGCTCGCGCAGATAACAAAAGTTTTATTTGTCGCCTAGGGATTTTTGTTGACGCCAAAAACCTCATCCCCAAAACATCCTGTTCTGGCATAATGATAATGATTCTCCTTTTGAGGAATTTTTTTAAAAAATAAAAAAAATTAATAACGATCCAGATATTGAGCTTGAAGTATTTAATTTATGCAAAATTGACAAATAATATGTATATTTTTTAATATTGCAAGTTTCAGGTCTTTCTCTGAATAACACACGGTTGAAGAACAAAAATAAATTTAGTGAAATGTCATGAGCATTTGAAACCTTACTCGGTTCATGTGATGCAGAGCAATGAAGTACGCCTACGTATTGATATTTTATTCCTTCGATTGTAAATGTTTTTTTGTTGATATATTATGAGAGTGTGGATGATACCAGATTCGATTTTGTATCTTGATTGCACTAGAGGAGAAAGTGTAGTCTCCAAATTAAGAGAACAAAACAAACTTTAAAAAAACAAGTAAAGGGAAGAGAAAAGAAAGTCCGTCTAACCGTGTCACATTTTTCTTTCGATAGTCAAAACAAAAGAATGCTGGCCCCCCGAATTCAAAACAGACATGTTTTTAGCAATGATAAGCAATCCACTTTGAATTGATTTAGTAGCTCCGAAACTAAAAACAAATGAAAGAAATCCTCGTTCCATTCCAACCACATTTGTAAATTCGAATTAAAATTGTACCAGGATAAAAAGAAAATAAACGTTAATGGATCGTGGAATTCCTTTCGATGTTTACGTTTTACATTCAAAAATATCTCGTCTTTCTGTACACTAAATATTTTGCTGGTACCCACGTCTGTTTGCTATGCGTCAAAGAATTCGGAATTTCTGATACATAACAAATGTTAACATATTTGGAGTTTTAAGTTAGTGGTTTCTTTCAATAAATATTTGAATTGCAAATAAATTAAATATGGGGGCATTTTTGTTTTTAGAATGTATATTCCATGCAAAATAAAGCATTTCAGAGGCGACTATTGATTTATTTGCTTCATTTTTTTGTGCTTCTACATGATCAAGATCAATATTTTTGTTTCCTATCGATCAAACTATTAAAAATTACATCTAATTAAATTAAAGATGTTTTGAGATTGCCACTGGAAGCTACAATGACATATGAGATACTATAATCAAGATACGTCTATTCAGGTAACAAATTTCAGAATAATTTCTTGCATGTCTTACGATTTGTTTAAAACTTAAAGGATAAATTACCTTAATATTTTCTATTAAAATTATTATGCATTGAAAAATATTATGCAATGAAAAAAATCATTGAATTTGCTTCAAAACTGAAAGTTAATAACTTTTTCTACAGAAAAGTTTAAGAAATGGAATAGTTTAATGTCTAATAATGAATTTATATTCATTGATGCCATCAATAGTCATTCATTTAAAAAATAAAAGTGATTAAAATAGTCACCAAATACAGGTGAATAATTGGCATTACTGCTTCAAGGTCATCAAGAAAATTCAAATAGACTTTAAAACCCTTAGAAAGCATTTACAAAAGACAGTTAAGTTGCCTTTATATAACCCAAAGTTTATGGTGCAAACATTCTGCTAACCGGGATGCCGGAAAAGCATATATTTACGTGTGTAATGTGTTTTAATACCGAACTAATTGCCCGTGTTTTACATCTGAGCATTAAATTTCAGCATATGGTAGAATCCGCTAGGTAAAATATTTAAACAAATGTTGTGGATAAAAATAGCACTGTCTAATTGTTATGACCCCAAAAGCGTTGACTCGGAAAGAAATATTTCCTTAAAAGCGAAATAATTAATGGTGAAATTCTTTGCTCATCTTAAAGGACTCGTTTCTTTGGATGTGGAAACCAGTTTATAAAACAGTGTTGAAGGACAAGCATTTAATTGGAAGAATTTTGTTTCTACTTGCCTTTATTTAGCACAAGCCGCCTTTGACGACCAACCGATTCGCCAGTTATAAGGCTCCTAAAAGGTTCAATTATTTTTTTGATATAATAATTTTTTTAGCAAAATAATTTTCGGCTTCAAATTACGATAGTCATATCATTCACTTTTACTATTATGTTGCTCTTAAGCAGTTCTGATCTTTGAATTCCACATCTCTCTCTTATTTTCTATCAGAACCGGTAAAATTCAGTGTTAATTTAAAGTGAAAATGATTAAACTGCAATTAATCTAAAGACTTTTTTACTCAATACAAACATATCATTAAATAAAATTGAAAACTGAAAGTAGAATTGTTGGACATTTAAAGTTTTCATATTCGCTACAGAAATTGAAATATTATACACTTTTATAATTTATAATATCTCAAAGAATTATTCATCAACTATTTCAGAAAAAAATTCACTTTTTAACTTTATTCTTAAATGTATATAAATACTCCCAACTTTTTTTTGTTTTATAAATATACTTACAAAATTATGAAATTTAAATTTTTGACAGACTTTTGGTATCATAGATCCATACTCTGTAAAATATTCCTTATATTTCAATTTCTAAATAAAGAAGTCAGAGTTTCTATCTTCTGCTCTCAAATACTAGACGATTTATTCAATTCTGAAAATTGCAAGATTAGAACAATCAACATTTTCATAATCTGGGCCAATTACTCTTGAGAAACTCCTTTTGGCTTCTTTGGGATGGTCGATAAAGTGATCCGAAATCGGTAGTTTTTATCGAATAGTGATATTGAAATTTTCATTAATTGGTTAGCTTTAATGAATGATTTAGTTGATTGGAGTGCCACTTTTTAATTTAAGGTCTAGTGTCCCAAGAAGATTTGTTTTATCATGTCAGAACAGGATTTTGTTTTTGGAATGAGGGTTTTGGTGTCAACAAATATCCGCAGGTGAAATTTTTTTTTAATTATCTACTCGAGCGTCTCAAAAAAATCATTTGATTAAAAAAAGTAAGTTAATGACTATATTAATAAAACCTAGAAAAATGCCATTTTCAGCACGTGATTATATGAGAGGAAATAAATAGGAAATGGGATATTTTTCTAAAATATAAATGCGAGATTAAGTTTTTTGGATCGTTTGCAATGCTAAAGTGACTTATTCAATCAAAAAATTAAAATAAATTATAATTTAATTTCAATGAGCACGTGGTGCTTGGCCATTCCAGAAATGATGCTCTGACATGATGCATTAAAATATGAATAGCGGATTTTATTTTAATCTTTTTTTTTATTTTATGTCCCATGAATATTTTATTAAATATGATTCACAGGGCAAAAGATTTATGTAAAAATTTAAAATCGTAATTCATCAGCGTTTTTTTTTGTCTTAATTTACTAAGAATATAATTATACATTTCACTTAGACCATTTGATAAGAGATGCATGTCTATTACAAAATGTTTACAAATTAACTATTGGGCTCCGATTATAGAAGATGACTTGAAGATATTAAGCCATAATTACCTTAAATAAAACTGTTTAATTTCATTAGTAATATATATGTTTCGCAAAGTGTCACAAAAAACGTCACTTTGCATTTACTTTTCAAAAATATCATGCTTCATATTTATTACTTTTCATGCAGACACATGCTGAGAATTACATTTTTATATGCTTCAGTTGGAATGATAGTTGATTTATTTTTTTATCATGTGAGAATATGACATTTTTTTGGTTAGGAAATTTTGATGTTTCCGGAATATACGGGCAAAAATGCTTTTACATGCTTTTACCAGTATTGCAATATTAATTATTACGTATTCTGCTTTGAAAGCTGATGGGTTTTGAAAAGATGACCTGCTTTTACCTGCATAGTTTTATTATTATGTATGATTCTTTGAAAGAAGATGTGTTTTTATTTCGGCATGATTCATTAAAATGCGAAGATTCATTACATTTATGAAGGCGAATTCTTTGATTTGCGTAATGTATCTTCTTCATATAAGTAAAAGTAACAATTAAAAGCATGTCTTATTGTTTTAAAACTCAAAAAAGAAAAAAAAACAGGAAAGGAAAAATGTTTTACTTCAACAGAAATAATTTTAAAAATTGTTATATTTCCGTTCTACTTATTATAAATTCATTTTTGCTCGTCGTTTCTATAAAATGACGTCATCTTATAGTTTGTTTACGATTTCTTACTTTTAAATAATTAATCTTGAACTAAAAAATTATCGTTTGGTTGCTTTTTTTAATTCTCTTTCAGTTTTAACTATCATACTTTTGTAATACATGACATATATTTATACTTTAATTGCATCATCAGCGAATTCTTACTAATTGTATTTCTCAAAAAACTGTAAATATTAAAATGTAAACTTATTTCTTTCATTTTTAATTTTCTAGAGAGCAAAACGAATTTTCGATGCTTTGAAAAATTTGACTTGTAGGGAAAAAGCTTTTCTAAAAATTACAGATTTAACAATAATATAGTCCCGTGACCATTTCAAACCAATATAAAACGTATTTTCGAAACAAATTTTTTTTAAAAGGCTGAAGTTTTGGAGCAATGACTTAAAAAATAAGGTTTTCAGATGATAATAAAATTTGCGATAGCAGATTTTAATTTTTAAAATATTTTATTGCTTTATTATTTTCAATTTAATTCAACACATTTATAAATCTAAAAATGATTTACTTTTTTTAATTTGAGCTTTTGTCAATATGATGGCAACACTTCAATAAAAGCTAATTTTTCCTCTTTGAATCACCACATACTCGTGCAAGTTAACAGATATTTTCATTTTGCATTTTTATTTAATTTCATTGTTTCATTGAATTAGTAATTTCGTATTGCAAACGATCATAAAATACTTTGTTTCACATTTATTGTTTGAAAAACACATTTCCTATTTAATTCCTTTCATGTATTCACGTGCTGAAAATTACATTTTACTAGGTTTTATTTGCGGTAGTTATTAACTTATTTTTTCAATCAGAGCTTTTGTAAATGCAATGGAAACGCGTTATTAAAGGTTAATTTTTTGCATGCTAGTGAAGATAAAATCTAATTTTTTATACAAAATAAATTGCTAAAAAATACAAATAATTTAAATTGTTAAAAATTCATTGAAAATATAAATAATTTATAGGTTAAAACATTAGTATCATTGAATATATAATTTTTTGATCTTTAACTAGCAAAAATGATTTTTGTTAATAAAAATTTCAGAAATTATAGTGAAAAAACGTCAAGATTTCGTTTAATTTTTAATTAATTAAAATTTTAATTAAAAATTCAAAAGGGACCCGAGGCGCAGATTCCCGGCCTTCGAGGTATACACTTGTCAAATCCTTGGGTTGTAGGTCGAATAGTCTGGTTGTAGAACGCGTGCACGCACGCACGCACGCACACACACACACACACACACACACACACCTGATACTATCTCTATAAAATTAAAAAAATATTAGCAACAAAATAATTGTTAAGGAAAATCAATTATTGTTTGTTATATTATTCATGAGAACAGTATAACTGATTTTTCAATGGTTCTATTACTTCTTTTGAATTTTTCTTTAGACTGATTCTGATTGATATTTTTAGAATAATATTATTATTTTTTAATTTACTGTATCTTTTTGAGGCAGATGACCAAGTTATAAGGCATATTCCAAGTTTAAAAAATGATTTTGCATGAAAAATTCTACTCTCCTTTATTTTTACCATAAAAATAGTTTGAAACCCAAATATATTTCATTTTTAACCTATAATGCCGATATGTAAAGTAAAAAAAATGTCGATTACATCACTCAACAGTCACTACATTTTTGTCTAGAAAATGGCCAAATATTTATTTCGGAAATAATACATAAATCTCCCAAACGGAAGATTTAAGGTCATTTATTTTTATCCAAAGAAAGCACACTCTGAGCCTTTATTTTTCCTATTCTTTTAGTTACTTTTCTCTCGCGGAAATAATCTTGTATCATGATTTTTATTATTTTTGGTTCACAAAATTGTGAAGTTGTTGTTTTTCAAAAAGAACCTGATCGTGTTTCTTCTAGATAGCACATTTATTACACATGGCAAACAGGAAAGACGAAGGAATAGGAACACGAGTATAGGCAAGACGAATAAAAGATCACACAGCATTTTTTGTGCGTTTCATAAGAACACTACATCTTCAAGGCCTCCCAGGGCGAGAGAAAGAGAGTACGGGTGACTGGAATAAGGGAAGAAGTGAGCGTGATTACATAGATAGTTATTCGCCCGAATATCTTGGAGAAAAATAGTTTGTTCGCTTCATCTTATCAAAAGAAGAGAAAAGAAAAAAGTTCAATAAACAAGCCTCCCTTATTGCTAAGTTAGAAGTTATTATTGAATGATAAGTATAACCGTTCATTTAGATACCATTTTTTCATAACTGAAAATAAGACACAATAAAGATTAAAATGAAATCTGCTCTGCATATTTCAATGTATCATGTCAGAACATCATTTCGTGACCGGCCAAGCACCACGTGCTCGTGCAAGTTAAATTATGTTTTTATTCATTTTAATCGTTTCATTGAATGAGTCACTTTAGTACTGCAAACGATCCAAAAAAACTTTGTCTATCATTGATCGTTTAAAAAAATATCCTATCTCCTATTTATTTCTTTTCATATAATCACGCGCTCAGAATGACATTTTTCAAGGCTTTATTTGCTGTAGAAGTTAACTTATTTTTTAAAGAGTCCTTTTGTAAATACAATGGTCTACGCGTTATTAAAAGCTGATTTTTTAGATAACTGTGCATATAATAAAATTTATATTTTTGCCTACGTATTTTTGTTGACACCTCATTTCCAAAACGTCATGTTCTGAAATAATAATATAGGGCGTGCGTTTATTAACTGTTCAGTGAAAGATATCTCTAAATCTTGAAAATTTTGTTTGATTTAGATAAGATGATTATATTAGATAAAATCATTGTTTGAAAAGTTTTTGGAAATATTTCTTTTCAAAAATATGCATTTAAACACTTTAAAGAATCGATTTCTTGAGCCCAAAAGTAAATTTATAGAATTGAAAGAAAGTTACGTTTTTACTTTCTTTCCCAAAAAGATGTTCTTATGAAAGGCAAAAAAGCGTTCGTATCTCCACAAAAATTCGAACTCGGGAGTTTGAAAACTATTCGCGTTTCAGATCTTTCTTATCTTTCTTAGTTCCAAAAACACATTTTGTCTGTCTGTCTGTGATGACAATAATTCAGAAACACTTTGTGCTTGATAGATGAAACACGGTGTGTGGAATTTAGACCAATTTTATATATTTCTACAAATTTTGAATAAAAAAACGTTCAAAGAAAATCTATCTGTACGGATATTTGGGGGCCGTCTTAATGAAATTCCACTGGATATTAATCCCTAGAAAAGGGTTAAATGACTAAAATTTGGAACAGTTCATCATCTAAAATCTAGATTCTTATTGAATTATTTAAAAAATCTGCCAAATGTTTTACCATTTGTCGGTCTGTATTTTCTCATTCAAGTAAATGAAAATTTACTCATCAACTCAATGATTATGCAATTTCGGTGAAATGCAATCGGTGAAATGCAATTTCGTATTTAATCTTGCGACCGTGACTCCAGTTTTCTATGAAATGGTTCTGAATCGTTTTGTTTAATCGGCCTGAAAAATGTGTTCAAAATACTGTTCTGAATATTTATTAATTTACAACAAAAACCTACATTTCTTCATTATGCTATGCAAAGCATGTACTTTTACATTACCAAGGACTTGCCGAAGGTGCACAGTTTCAAATGGAAAGGACAAAATTCCTTTATTACAGAACGTGCGAGAAAATTTAAGGAAGACCACTCCAGATGCTTTTATTTATCTTTTTCAAAATAAAATCAAGATGCAAGGTTTAAATAAATAATAGCACTGTATGAGCCAGAAGTTCACCGAAAAAAGTGTTTAAAAATACACTTTTAGAAGTGAGCTAAAAATATTGCATTTTTTATTTAATTATTTTCAAAAGTTTTACATATTTTTAGTTATTACGGAATACGGAAAAAAAATTCTTCTAAAATTTGGGCTAAGTAGCATCAGAGTAATAAAATAAAACAATAAAAAATAAATTTTAATTAAGCTCGAAAACTAAGAATTAAATGTTAAAAATGAATTACCATCACTAATAAAAGCTATACAAATTTCAAAAAATCAAACTAATAAAAGTTATAATAAAATATATGAGAGTAATAGTATTATTTATTCAATTTTATTTTTAATTATGAAAAGCATTTTTGTTACATTTAGAGATTAGAGTTCATATAGCTTATAATTCTTTCAGTAATAATACAGTGATATATTCTTCAATATATAAGAATTTTTGGGAACAGAGCGTTCATCAAAACAAACGATAATTTGTTATGTCACATGACACATGTCTTTAATTTATATATAAATTTCACTAGAGAATTTAAATGAATATAATAAATCAAACGACATTTATATATTGTTAACTATCCTAAGACATCATGTTTAAGTTTAGCGAATGTCACTAATGTATTCATTAATTTGTAAGCGGCTGTCTTTAAAGTCGTTTCTGTTACGTCATCTATCATTCTGGACATCTATAAGCAAACGATTTGGCAGCATTGCAAACTGAAAAGGATTTTTTTGCAGTGTGTAATGAAGTACTTAACTTTCACTAATGAACTTACCACTATTTGTATATAAGAACAAAGCGAAGTTCTGGAAACTGTGATTAATGATGTATAAATATATAGAGATAAGCTAAGGAAACCGGCTAATTTCCTGGCAGAATGTCAGATAGATTCGTGATCTGTCTTGCCAACAGTTATAAAAAGAATAATTGCATTTGTTGTTCAGAAATCCGACATTAATTCGAAATGTACATCTGTCATCAATTGTTTAAAGAAGTTCTTGAGAGAGAAGTGAAATTTTAATGACTTTTTTCCCCGTTGATGTCCATAATGATGCTTGCAATACTGCATGTAGAGAAAGTTGATACTTCTGATGAATCGTCTGGATCTGTTTTTATGCGCTTGCCGTATTTAAATTAAAATATATCATACATGCTACTGCTATGTTGAATTAATGAACTTCGCTTGTATTTGCAAAATTCCAATTTGATATTTCCACAAATAAATTTAAACTAGTAGTTTAAATGTCAGTTAAGGTTAAAATTTCAAAGAAATTAATTTTATGAAATGAAATATTCCTTCAGAGTTATTTCGTGACGGACTGAATGATAGAATATTGTTTTAACCCTTTGCACTCGGAAATGTAATTCGATGCATAATTATTCAATATACGGGAGCTTGTTTATTGCTCCAAATTTGTGTGTTTGTGTGTGAAATTGAATTGCTCTGCCTTTTTACCATTCTGTAAGTATTCTCAATAATCAACATTAAAAAATAAATAAATAAAACGTCAAAATGATGCACCGTCTTGAATGGTGCCCAAGAGGTGCAAAGGGTTAATAGTCTTTTAGATATTAGCATGGCATTATGCCCTGGTGATCTAAATATCGGTTGAATACTCGTATCCGGAAATGGAGTCATGACATGGAAAAAAAGGGGAGTGTATATATCATTTTCTCACTCCTTTCAGCAATATACCGACAGACATTCAACACCTAGTCTTATTTGGTTCAATATTTGATAGGTTGTCAACAATAGAGATGAAAAGTCTGTGTATTGAAATGTATTTACGAAGTTCTTATTTCATAGTTAACGTGTTAATTTATATTCGGGCAATCAGACAGACAGACAGACATATTCTGCATAGCCTTACTACAAATTTGACAGATATCTGCATATTTAGTGCAAAGGCTATGCACCAAATTTGATCCGTCTGTTTTAAAACGCATTAGAATCATATTTTCCAGAGACAGTTTTTTTTTAATTTGATTTTCGAATTCAAAGGTGTCTAAAATGTAGAATTTCATCAAAGTCACGAGTTGACTTTTGGTTAGTTACAATCGTTTCTATGCACTTTGTATAGGAGAAAGTAAAATATTGAAAGGTGAATTACTGGGATAAAAAATTGATTTTAACCCTTTGCACTCCGAAAAATAATTAGATGCAAAATTATTCACCCAATACAAAGATTTGTTTATTGCTACGAAAAATAAATATACATAAATCTTTTAAGTCGAATTTCTTTGAAAAATTAATCTACGTCTCTTAACCATTATGTAGACGTTTTTAACAATTAAATTTGAAAAATAAATAAATAAAACGTCAATGCGATGCATCATCTTGAATGCTGAATCAGAGGCCCCCCTTTGGGAGTACAAAGGGTTAAATTAAATAACTTAGATAATAAAATTAGTTTAAGGCATATAATATAGTTGAATAATTAAAGTTTTTTTCGCCTCTGTATTATGTTTGTATTTTTCAGTGACTTTAAGCAATACGAGTTTACTATATAGACTGATGTTTAATATATACTGAACTTAAAACATCTAGTGTACAGAATTTTATTCATTTTACTCTCTTCATTTTGTAGTTTTCTTTAATTTATATTCAATCACTAAGACAACAAATTCCTAAGATCAATTTTTTTTTCTCAAAATATTATTGAAATTTTAAAAAATTGACGTGATTTTTTTTATACCGGATTTTGCCCGCCAACCTCAAAGTACTTTTATTTTGTAAAGGAAAGGCAGAGACAGTCAGGCAGACATTTTCAAAAAAAAAAAAAATGCCTTTATCGCAAGTGGGGAGTCTAAAATTTGGAGATTTATCCAAATCTCGAATCAGAATTTTTTGGCGACTTCAATACTTTTCCTATATTTAATAAAGAAGGTGAGAAGAAAAAAAGAAGGTAATTAGATAATCTGTTACAAAATGTGGATTAAAAAAAGTGGGAAATCCAGGAATTTTATTTATTAGTGTAATAATACAGGTTTTTTTTATTTTCCTCCTCATCCATTCATAACGGTTGTATACTTGTAATATAAATGAATATCAGTATAACACAAATGAATTTTTTATCATGTTTGAGCATGATGTTGTTTTTGGAATGAGCTTTTTGGCATCAACAAAAATCGTCTATGGATAAAAATTGAAATTTTAATCCATATGCGAAAAATTAAGATCTTATTATCTGTACGAGCATAACAAAAATAACCTTTTAATAACGTGTTGCCATTGCGTTTGAAAAAGCTCTGAATAAAAAAAAAGTTAGTGACTACAGAGAATAAAACCTAGAAAAGCACGCGATTATATGAAATAAAATAAATAGGAAATATGATATTTGTTTAAACAATGTATGAGAGTCAAAGTTTTTTGGATCGTTTGCAATACTAAAGAAATTATGTTCTGCCATGATACATTGAAATATACATAGCAGATTTTATTTTTATCTTTATTTAAATTTTAAATTAAAAAAAATCACTGATTTGATGATCAATGAATCATAATTTTGTTAAATAAAAATGATTGTTTTTTTTGTTTTTATTTACAAAAGATAATTTCTAGATTACATATAAACAAATCCTATATATATGCATAAAATATAGATATATGCTGTTTACACATAAATATCCATCTAAACAACATCTAAAATGCAAAATTTGCTAGTTCTATGATGATGTTTGAAATGAAGATAGTTTCCAAATTTACTGGAGGGCATACGTAATTCGAAAGAATACTGGGCTCATTTATGGAACCTGGAATTATGGCGCGAAATTTCTGTCGGCCCAGATTTCCGTTAATTGAATCTTTGCGAAGAAAATAGTTTTAATTTCAAACTAATTTCCCGTGTTTAACATTTGTGCATTAAACTTACATTGAGGTGCCCAAAAAAGTTATTCTAGGAACGGGCAATAAATGGCAGAAACGGAAATAGCGCGCTCCTGCAGTAATGGTCGAAAGCTTTTAAGTTGAAAAGAAATATTTTCTGACGCTTTTACTTTGTGAAATCCTTTTGCTAATTTCAGCAGGCAGAATTTATGTTTTGGGGCTATTTATTTCAAAAGGGAATTTGAAGAAATGCACTGAAGTGGAAATATTCCGCTTTTTTTTAGAAAGAAACTCCATAAGGGAAATAAAACACAAGATTTATGAATGATTTTACTTCTCCCTTTTTATTTTGGAGTGGTGGGGGATTTATATTTTAGAAACTAAAGGATAGCTACTATACAAAATTTAAATATATGAATAAAAATTTAATTTTTTATGATAAAATCATTCACATCTCCAGTAATTGCTTTAAATATTTATTTTCTCGTGTACAAAGGCTCGGATTGAATGGACTTTACTTGAGAACAGCGCAAACAAATTTATATACAGCTATTTACAGGAGGACTTGATAAAGTAAAACTTCAGTTAACAACAATCCAGCAGTCAACAGTCACTTGCAGCGCAAATACAAGCCTTCCGCGCAATAAACGCAGACTGCAAAAAAGATATCGAATAGCACAGCAAACAGTAAATCGCAACGAGCTCAATTATACAACGTTGACAGCAAACGTAAACATAGCTCACTAATAACAAGCGAGAAAAAAGTAATCAGCTTGCTACTCTTCCGAGAGGAAAAACTACCGAAACTACGGCAACCTGTCTGTTATATAGCCGACGAACGAGCGCCCCAAAGCAGGCGAAACTTCAGAAAACTCCGCGAGCGTGCCAGCGGCTACCAGGCTATTCATTTCACCAAATCAACCCGGCTGTTGCGAAGCTTCTCTCCAAACGGCGCCAACTTCGGTGCTTCCCCTCGGCACTCGACCGCTCGGTACAGTATTGAATCGTTAACATTTTTAAGGAGACTGAAGAATATCCACGTTGCGTACCACCGTGAGTTTAATATGACTAAGAAATAACTTTTTGAGCTTGACCGTTCACAAAATTCTTGCATTTCTATCATAATTTCAACAAAATCTATTGAGATGAAGTCTGTTTGTTCAGCTATTCTAAAATGTTAACCCAATAAGCACGGAACGAAGAGAGATAAATGTGTAACATTCGGTATGCAGATTAACTATCTACAGTTCAGACACCTATGAAATTTGAAATGAAGTTTGAGGCGGAAGGGGATAGGACTAGGCTCGAAATCACGATCTGAAGAGTTGTAGCCGAGTAACAAGACCATGGAGCAAAAGTCACACTTCAGCTCAAGGGTTGTTATTTGGCTTATATAGTTTTCACTACATATTCTCCCACCGGTGAGTCGGTGACTGGACGAACGATACAATTACGCAAAGCTTTATGGCAATAGCGTTTGTGTGAGTTCAGTTGTTGTTACTTATTGCACTTGCCCTGAACAAGCACCGCTGGTACAACAGCAGATTTTAAGCCGGAGATATATGTCTCTTGCTTTACAAGTAGCGCCATTAGGGCCAAGAGTACGACTTAGCTACACATACACACACCACAACCCTTTTTAGGGGGCGGACTTCATTCATGCATATTCATTCACGTATAGATAGTAATGTAGACATGGAACAGAGAACGATCGCCTCTGACCCAGTAACCCCAGTGGTATTACTCTCGACACGGATGACTTTTAGACCACGAACAGATATAACGAGCGCCAGACGCCACACACTCGGGGAATCTTTTGACCGGTGAGTTTCGAACTCGTAACCTAAGGAGTATGAGTCGAACGCTCTATCAACCAAGCTATTCCGGCCCTGTGTGAGTTTAGTGGTGTGTTAACTGTTGTATTTAATGTCCCTCACGGCTTTTTGTTGCTGATAGAGGACCCCACAACAGCTGTTAGAAGCTGCTTGAGAAGGTTTCTTATCCCAGGTCGCCGGGTTCACCATTAAGGTGGAAGCGGATAGCGCTAGGCCCGAAATCGCAATCTGAGGGGTTGATGTCGAGTAACATGACCACCGAGCAAAAGTGACATTTCGGCTCGAGGCTCGTCATCTTTCTTATAAACATTCACTACAAGTTAAATAAAGTAATTATAGGGTTGTAATTGCAGTAATATGTTAACACGATGACCCAAAAGTGCAATGACTGCAATATATATGATTTTATGACTGCGATTATAGTTGCGTGTTAAGTGTTGGTTTCAATCGGTTTAGTAATGCATAAAACCAATATTCGCATGGTTTGCGACGCTATTAAGGGATGTCAGGAATTAATTGCTTAAACTGCCACTACGGACCACAAGACACATTCAACCATAATGCTGAATTATCGCCGAATGTTGATAACTCGTAACTATTGGACGCCAAAACAATAAAAGAAGTTCGCCACTTTCTCATCTAAGGTTCAGCGTTTTTTGCTCCAACTATTAACAACAAAAAAAAACGATAGGGTTGAATTTTTTCTACGATGCAATAACGTCAGAGTTTTAAAAGTAATTCTAAATTAGAGGACAAATAAACAGACAAACAAAAAACAATACCTTTATTTTCATTAAATATTAGGCTGCATTCTTGTTTAAAATATTTAAACAGTTCAAAACACTAATAAATATTGGTATACCATTAACGAAAAAAAAATGGCTTTGCTTAGCCTTAATAAGATTTTTTTTAAAAATGCAACTTCATAAACTGCATACTTTTGAATAAAATTATATGTCAACGGATTCTTAATACATTTTAAGAAATTTTCTAGTCATTGCCAAATAAAATAAAATAGTGATTGGTCAAATGATATATTGTTATTTATAAATTAATTTCTTCCTGTTTAGATTAGTTATATTAGCGTCCCGTTTTAAAGCAACACTAGGACTAATTTGGGAAATTTCACTTAATTTTCATCCATGGTCAACGAGAGCAACACCTGAGCGGGCACCCCTTTTCCAAGCTTCCACACAAATCCATCGGGCGCATATTATTTAATCCGGATGGCCAATGTTAAGATTTAAACATTGGGACTTAATTATCGAATATTTTAAAAATATTCGTCTCAGAGTTTTTGCTTTCATATTTTTATAGGCATAAATTAGCTCAAATCAAACTTTATCCCTCCTCTTAAAGACATTCAATAGTGCGAAAGTTGTGAGTGCTATATGCTAGTGCAAAATGAAATACTAAGCTTTATGAACTACTAAGCTTTTAAAATTAAGAGATCAATCCAATAGAAGCTGAAAAAAAACCGCAAATATTCTCTTTCTTCTTACTTTTAGCAAAATATTCGCTTTTTCTTTTGATAATATTAATAAACGATTTGATTATCTTTTTTTTTGAATTTTTAAATCTTTCGCGTATAATGACTTGACAAAAAATTTACATTTGAAGTATTACGTTATTGGGGAAAAAAAATCAGAAAATTTTTAGTACTTCAAGAAATTAAATAGGTCAAAGAGTTAAAAAATGTTAATAAATTATTGATTACAGATAATTCACAGTTGTTATTCCAAAAAAGTTCATTTAAAAAACTCAGTCCCCCCAAAAAAATGTTATAAAAAAGTTAACCCAAAACTTGATGTAAAAAAAGTTGATATTATCCGTTGTAGTAAAATGCATATCCAAAAATCTTCAGGAGACAAAAGTTTCCCTATTATTAAATATTCCATTGAAGCATATTTATGTTGATTCCAATACTTTTCATTTCCAATATTTTCATTTTTCAAGTATTTTCAATACTTTTATAACAAAATTGAGAACATTCGTTCATTTGTGGTATGCCAGGCAGCTAGTTTTTTAAAGAATTATTATTTCCCTCTATTTAATATTTCAGTCATATTTGCTCCTTTCATTTAAATAAAATTGATTTTGTCATAGATTTAAAATATAGATATTCAAGTTTACAATCGTGGTTTTACGTAAATTTATGACTTCGTGGGTGTCTAAGGCATTTATAATATTTTTCATTTAATAAAACATTTCATGGAGCATAATATGACTTATTAGAGTGAGAAGTCTCACCGAAATTTACTCGAATTATAAAGAGGTCTCACCCTCAAATAAAAATTGAAAATTATGTAAGAATGTAAATGACATGAGTGCTCGGATTTATATTTCCATACCACCACAAATGTATTTTATTCTTCAAAATATCGGGGTGAAAACCGACATTGAAGCGGAAAGGAAATAAAGTTGCCTAAGAAAAATACCGTTTTCGTTCGCTTTCTGCATTAAAAAGAAGGAAAAAAAAAACAATATCCCACCGGAAATACATTGAACTACAAATTGTCATCTGCAGAACGAGACAGCTAGAAATATTTCTCAAATAATGTTACCATTCTAAAATAAATAAAAATATTAATACCTTTTCAACAACTATGGTTGAATACTAAGGGTCATCACCGACCAACGTACCACCCCTTTCTAAGGAAGCACGTAAAGTCATTGATGGAAGAAGTTACACCTCCATCTATTTATGTACCCTGTAGGGTGGAGAAATCCCACCACCGTGCCGGAAGCAACTCATTCGCAACCGCGAGGCGCTCCCCCCCCCCGGGAGGAATTAGTCAGAAGGAAAACGATGTTAAAAAGTCAAGAAAGAGGCGACGGAAAGTTTATCAAGCACCAAAATTGACTGAATAGTTGTCAGTTGGATACTTGCAACGACTATTCCATATCAACGGCCTAAAATTTATAATCTAGACGAACAGGCTGGTTGACAAAGGCGACTAGTTCTAATAAAACTAATTTGGAAATAAACTTTTTTTAAAAAATTTAAAACCATTTTCTTTTTTCTTCTATTAAATTCATTCGCACTTTATTTTCATTAAACGTAGCTAATTTTAGAAAGCGTTCCCTTTCGTTAATATTAAGGCGTCAATACACACTATAATATAATCTGCGGTTCTCACGTTTATGTAATTATGTACTTGTTTTAATTTTCAAATCTGATCAGACATTAAAAATCGAAACTTTATGAGGTAATTTGAAAAGATTTCTAACTAGCCGAGATCCTTTGGATTGATTTTAAGTACTAAATGTCCTTATCAAGCATTATACAGATTTAATAAACACATTTTTCAACAAAAGCTTTTCTACCTCATTATTGAAGAAAATACATTTGAAGATATCAGCTTTATTTTACTATTCAGAATAATACTTCGACACAAAAATACTTTTTTGTACTCTTTAGAAAAAAACTCTTAAGAAATATTTCTGTTGAATATTTAATGAAATTTCGAATATTTTCTGCAGTATATAAAGACCTCGCACAATAAAAGATTCAAGGCTAGGTTATTTTTATTCACCGAATGCACGTTCCAGTTCCCCATACTGCAAGTTCTATGCGGAAATAACATTGCATGGATATTCCTCTTTTTTCCCCTGCTTCGCTGAAAGCGAATAAAAAGAATCTGCAAACAACATTCTGGAGGGGCTGGGGAACTCTATTAGCCGTGATTATTGATCGATAGGTGTAACCTTAACTCGGAGGTTCCATCAGTGCTATCATTCGATAATTCGAAATCGGATGCAATCCAAACCACGAATTTATCTGTTGTTTG
Source organism: Argiope argentata (assembly GCA_026289955.1). Lineage (NCBI taxonomy): Eukaryota > Metazoa > Arthropoda > Arachnida > Araneae > Araneidae > Argiope > Argiope argentata. Next base: position 938,845 of record JAOUZG010002243.1, on the reverse strand, counting down.
AAGACAGATGTGCCCCGTTTGTCAGAACATCCGTTTATCCAGATGAGTTAATGATGATGCATTGTTACTGCTTGTTTAGTGATTCATTTGGATGAGTTTTGGACACTGAAATCGATTTGATGAACTCTCGAATACTGTTATGCAAATAGAGGAATACAGTAGGTAATTAAAGGAAACACTAATATGACATTTATAATATGAAAGCAGTTTATATGAATGATATATATGAAGGATAAAGTAATAAATTTCTGGCGTCCTGGATCAGAGAGGAAGCGCCTATGTATACTATCTGCGAGGTGTGTGAATGTACCTTTCCCCCCGTAAAAAGGAGCTGTGCAAGCGATTGTGTGTGTGTGTGTATCATCCTCATATGAGCTAGAAGTCGGACTTGTGCCCTCGGGTGCTCAAGGTCCATACCCTCAAAAGATACTGCACCCCTCCTTCTGTTGTAAAGCGGACACGAGATCATCATCATCACAATCAACGTAATAAAATTTCAAGATTTTTATATGCCATTTCCCGAAAATGTTCATATTTACGACCAATTAAATGCCTCTAATGTATACAACCTTGATACAATAAATTAATTTTCAGTCCTTTCATAAAATATAATTTTCTAAACAATATATTTTTACGATTTTGCCCCATCCTTAGATAAGAAGCTTACAAATAGAAAATATTGTTATGAGGGGGTGGGAGAGAAAATGGAACTGGGGACATTTGAAATCCATATGTTTCAATCTTTTCTAAGTCTGAATCATTTATTTTTTAGATCGCGAATCTCTCTTTTTGTGAACGCGATAGTTCAAAACCACTTCAACCACTTAACTGTTTTATTTTAGTTACCATCTGATAAGATGACTCCTTCTATTTTGGTAATATTTTCTTATTTTGATTCAAATGAAAAGCCTTTAAATACTTGACTTATCTATGCATTCGAAATAATTTTAATATTGAATTATAATCGTTATGAATGCTTTATTTTTTGCCTACAACTATCAAAATTCGATAAATCGATGTCCGTATGGCATACGATCAAACAGTTAAGCGGTTAATTCACAAGGAAGAATTTGGTATAAAATATTAACCAGAATTTGTAGATTTCTGTAGCATTTTTAAGGAAATCTGTTCTGATATAATCTATCTATTCGAGTACAAATAAGCACGACAATGACACAACATAATGAGTTAGATTAAAGATTTGCAACACATTTTTAGCATTTAAAATCATTTGGATAAAACTGAATTCCTGTCAAAATTAGGACTGAATTCCTGGAGGGATTGCCGATTTATTGGTGCTATCACAAGCATAAAAACACTGAACGCAAAAATGAAATAATGGAAAAAAAATGATATGTAATCGGTGATTACATTTGTAGTTCTTTGTTATGTTTTGATTTCAATCAATCGAAAAAAAGAAGTCCAAAATTCATATTTCATTTTTGATACTTGCGTATTAAACGCCTATCTTCGGTTAATGATAAAAATCACACGTTAGAATTCTTAAAAATGCTATATTTACCCGAAATATAGATAATTTGTAGTTACTGTTCGCAAAAGCTATTCAATTAAAAACAAGTGACGGTTTCATTTACTGTGCCACATAGCATACAACTCCAATGTATGAAATTCTGAAAAAAATAAATAATAATCTGAATATTGGAATTTCCACGGCTTTGTCCAGGGTCAAACACTTTATGCGAAGGAAGGAGGAGTAAAACAATTTCATTAATTAGTGTATGAGTATATTAAGTACCCAGATTTAATATCTTTATTGTTGACAAGTATCAAATTTGGAGCGACAACCAGCAAAGGATTTATTGTCTATCTTCCATAAACATGTCAATGAGATAACTCAAAAATTAAATGACTTTGACTTCATATTTGGAATCCGATATTTGACTGTAGTTCAGATCTGTTTTAAGTGTTGAAGAAAAACGAGTTTAAAACAAAATCCCATCTTTGTTTAAGTATGTGAGGAGCTGTCACCTGTTTTATTCTTATACAGGTAACATAATTGAAAAAAGATTTAACCTTAATGTTATTCATAATTTTTTTATAATTAAATGTTTATATTAAATTATCTTGAAAGCTTTTATCAGAGATACAGACAATATTACGATTTCACATTCTAATTTTTTTTCCCAATTAATACTACAACCTTCTGGTCGAAAGTGAGTATTCTAATTGGATATGGGACGCAATTTATTTTCAATCCAAATTAAATCAGAGCGAAAGAGTTGTCGGCAGTTTTTCTCTTCATTTTAATTGAATACATTGAAACGAATAATTTAAATTCCAGTTTTTTTTATTCTAATAAAAAAAACGAAATTGAAAGAAAAAAAATTTTATTACAAAAAAGAAAATTAAGAAAGAAAGATATTCTATTGTTAAAATAAGATTCTTCGATTATTTTCATGATATAGAAAATAAATTGAAAGATTTATGTATTATAATATAAAGGAAAAATAGGCGTCGCATATTAGCAGTTTTTCCTCTTGATTCGAGAGATTATAAATGTTTAGATTTTTTTTGTACCTGAAAAGATGTTTCAAAAGATATCTTAAAATTAGATTTTTACAAATTGCTTTAAAAAAATTGTCGCTTTTAAATTGCATATTTTTCATTTGTGTAATTTATTATTTTACAGCTTTATCTTTTCGATTTGTTTTAAGACAATATTTTTCTACTTTCATGTAATTTAAAGCTGATTACTAATAATTTAAGGGCATCACGATAAAGAAACCAGACGAAATGACCCAAGGTTTTGATATTTGGTGATATCATGCTTAACCCTTTGCACGATCTAAAATTCTCTTAAGTAAACAAATTATTTTAGCTTTCTTGGCGTCATCTGAAAATATCGAAACAAGCTGGGGGAGGGGCTGAAAAAAAAGTAGCAATAATAGTATTAAGAAGATTATCTTCTTCAGCAAAATATCTTGGAAAGTGTTGTAATGAAAATTTTTAAGCCATTTCACATTTCATTTTGTATTATAATGTTGTCACTTTGTGAATTCTATCCAGTCATGCATAAATGATAGTACTCTGAATATATGCAACAATAGCAGTGTAAAAGAAGCCGTGTGATGTTCATTTAGAATACAGACATTGAAAGCGGAGTTGAAAACTATTCTGATCCCTTTTTAAACTTTTAAGTGGTAGATGATGTGCAACGGATGTCCGTACTTAATGTAAGGACATCTTTTTATATCCTCTTCTTGGCATTGAATACTATCATTATTCTTTGAAATAATAAAAAAAGGATATGAGCTAATTTTATAAATAACGTTGTTGTTGTTACTTATGGCACTTGCTATATTGCACAAGCCCCCCGCTGATACAGCAGAAGATTTAAGCCGAAAGGGGGTCTCTTGTTTTTGAAGTAGCGCCAACTAGGGCCAAGAGTACGACTTAGCTACCCACTCACCACATTCGCTTTCACAACCCCTTTTTGCAGGGGTGTACATTCACACAGCTGACAGATAGCACACAGAAGAGCAACCATGGCCGAACCGGGACTCCCAGAACACGAGGAAGACGTGCTACCTTTGAGTCAGAAATCTAGTATAAACACAGAATTTTTCCATCTATAATGTAAAGAATTCTATTTTTTGAATTTTTGTATCAATTAAATGTATAAATCTTAAAGATAAAATTTTCATATTTTTGCATTTTCAAATTTCGTACGTTTATTTTCTTGCTTTCTTTAAAAGATTCTCTTTCGGAACTCCGGAAGATAATTTTATTCTTTTTGGCAAAATGTAAACTTTTGTAGAAATATTGGCAACAAACAAAATGCGATACAAAGCGTCAGTCATATGTTTACTCAGAAATGCTTCAAATTATGTTTACCGGAGGTCCTTTACGAAGCCTAAAATTTCTTAAAAAAAGAACGTGACAGTAAAAAAGTTAAAATATTATTTTTCATATGCCACAAACACGGAGCCTGGCGAGAAGCCAACATTTCTCGATGCATTTCTGTGAAGAAAGAGGTGAACTTACAATTATTGAATTAAAACCTGGTTAAAACATAAAATGAGTATTTTTTTATATAAAGAAATATCTGATTATTGAAGAACAAAATAAATGCATTTTATCCAGATATGTTCAAAGTGTGGAAGTCAGTAATTGTTCTAAATGAATTTTAATGCATTTAATTTATTACAGTATTGCTTTCGAAATGTATTTTTCTCTAGTTATTTGTCTCTCCTTTTAATAAAATAAATTTTATTCTATATAAATCATGTCTAAAGAAGATTTGGCGAAATTAAAAAAAGAAACGGACTGCTCTAAGAGCTACCGTTATAAAGCAGATTAACGAAGTAGAAGAAAGTTTAAAATTAGTGCAGATTAAATGCGAGGAGTTCGAAGAACTAATAGAATTTTAAACAAGTAATTTCGATGCCTTGTCTAAAATTGATTCATCATTAGAACCGTTTTTGACAGTAGACGAATTCGATGCAGAATTTTCGAAATCAGAAGAATACCGTCAGAAAGTGGTCAGCACGAAATATCGCGCCACTAAAAGAATAAACCAAGGAACACAAAAGTTAACGAAGACTGTTATGTCAAATGAGAATACATCATCTTCTCTTAATTCCTCAACTGTTGATGCCAAACCTAATGATTATTTAAAAGTTAAATTGCCAAAAATGACACTCAACAAATTTTACGGTGATATAAACAGCTGGTTATCTTTTTGGAATAGTTTTGAATCCCTTATGCATAATAATCAAAGTTTGAATAAAGTCGAAAAATTTCATTACCTTAAAGCTCATTTAACGGGTTCGGCCCTTAGCTCTATTGAAGATTTAGTTATTTCTGATAATAATTATGACACTGCTGTGGAATTATTAAAGAAAAGATACGCAAATGTTGATTTATTGATACACACCCATACGAATAATTTGTTAAGCATGAAACCTTTAAGAAATTCAAATGATGTAGTATCCTTTAGAAAATTTTATGAATAGGTAAATATCGAAGTAAGAAGTTCAGAAAATTTAGGGCAAACCATTAAAGATATCTCAAGTGTACTGTTACGACGTTCAAATTGTGGGCGAATATTGCTGTAAAATGCTAATAGATGGAGCTTCAAGGAGTGTAAATAGTAGAGTTTTTTTGTAAATAAATGCGTGTGTGTTTTGAAAAACGGCGGTCCCGTCATTATGCCGGAATTCTTTGTTTCCAAACCTCCTAATTCGCTTTGAGGTTAACATTTTTTGGTGTCAGAAGTAGGTTATATGTGTGTGTGAATCGCCTATCGATGTGAAGAGAATTTTATTTGTGAGTTAGGAAGTTTGCGAATCGTGAATGGGCGTCCTTGAAGTTTCGGTTCTATGGCGGGACGGGTGAGTAATGTTGCTTTCGCTTCGTGGTTTCGTTAGTGTTGTATGTAAAAGGCTAATCTTTAAAGTGTTTTTATTGTGACGTGTGATTTTGTGCTGTCTATGTGGTGACTTGATTATATTGTGTTGATTTATTTTATACATTTAGTGCTTGAATTGGTTATTTTGTTTGACTTTGGTTTGCAAATTTAATGTAAAAATGAGTGTTAAATCGTTAAAAAAGGACGAGTTAATACTCTTAGCTGAGGAATTGGGATTAACTAGCGAAAATTATCGATTTAAAAACTTTAATTGAGAGTTCAAAAGTTTACGAGAGTGATCCTGAATTTGTGCAAAATGTTATAGAAAATATACTAGAGGAGAGAAAATCAAAAATTGAGTGAGAAAAATCGGAAAATGAAATGAAATTAAATCTAGAGAAAATAAAACTATCCCAGTTAGAGGCGGAATTAGCGTTAGCCAACGTTAGGAAAGAACTCCCTCAAAATGTAGATTCAGACACCTCAAATTTGAAAATTGAAAATTTGATTAAAAGCATTAAAATATTAACGATTGCAGTGCCCACCAAAGCGGAGTCCTTTAATTTGTTATTTCAATCGTTAGAGAGGGCATTTAAAACAAAAAATGTACCTGAGGAATTTAAAGCGCAAATACTTCTTAATATTTTAGGTGGGAGAGCTAGTAATTTATTAGTGCATATGTGCGACGAAGAACTGGATGATAATGAGAAATTGAAAAAAGTAGTTTTAAGAGAATTTCAGCCAACACCACAAGAATGTTTGAATTATTTTCGTCGCGCTCAAAAGTTATATAGTGAAACATATGTTCAATATGCGTCGAGATTGAGTGCTTCATTTGAGTACTACTGTCTATTACGTAAGGTGGACGATTTTAAATCTTTATGTAAATTAATTGTGTCGGATAAAATTCGCGATAATCTCGACCGGGATCTAATGAGTCACATAGCGGTGAAACAGGGAGAAACATGGTTCGAACCTCAAACTTTAGGTCGTGAGTGCGATATTTATTTATCATCAAAAGGTAAACAGAAACCAGAATCAACTTTTGCAAAATCACTTACAGTTAATGATGCTAAAACAAGGGTGGGAAATTATGTAAATAGATATCGTAATTATAATTCCTAAAGTGTTTCAAATGTGTATGTATCCAGAGTAAAAAATTACAAATGCAAATTATGTAAAAATAATAAAAATAATGAGTTACGTTTATGTCCTAGCTTCAAAGAGTTGTCGGTATGTGAGCGTGTTGAATATATAAAGCGAAATAATCTTTGCTTTAAGTGTTTTCTATCGGACCACTATGCAGAAAAGTGCAGAGTAAAAAATTGCTTTTGTGGAAAGCCGCGCAACCCCTTACTACACTACCCTCGGGTTCAAGGTCAAAAGGCAGCTGTGCCTGTTAGGAGCAACGAGTCTGTTGAGGAATTTCCTGCGGACACTGCAGCGAATGTAGATATCGGCAGCAATATCGTGGCCACCAACATACGGGGTAATAAGTCGAAAACTGACCTCTTGAGTACGGCTCGCTGTTTGATTAGAGACAAACATTTTAAGGCGCATGAAGTTTGCGTATTATGCGACTCAGGTTCTCAATCTAACTTAATTACGAAAGAATGCGCTCAGCGATTGCAACTGAAACGTGAAAAAATAAATTTGTTGATTTCTTGTGTGAATAATTCTTCTATGACAGTCGATGAGAGCGTCACGGCAACATTGTGTAATAAAGAGAACAACTTTGTAAGAGAATTAGACTTTCTAGTAGTGAGAAAAATTACAGATTTAGTGCCGAGTAAATTTTTAGATGTAAGCATGCATATTCCCCAGAATGTACTACTGGCAGACTCCAATTTTAATGTCCCGGGCAAAATTGATATTATTCTTGGATCCCCAATTTTTTACGACCTGTTGAGACACGGCCGAATACAAGGTAAAAATTCTCAATTGTTTTTCCAAAATACAGTGTTTGGGTACATTGCGTGTGGTGAGGTGGAGCAAAATAGTGGGGATAAAGTTCACTGTGGATTTATTTTGGATGATGACTTAAATCATAATTTAAAACAACTGTGGGATCTAGAGGCTTTAGGTACTAAAGAAAAGGAAGGGTTAAGTGTAGTTGATAAAGCGTTAATTGGTAAATTTGAACGGAATTTGAAATTTATTAATGGAAGATACGAGACTTAATTACCGTGGAAGATTGATTTTTCTGAATTGAAAAATAACTATGGTTTAGCTAAAAAACGGTTTGATGAGTTATAAACGGTTTTTAATAAAAATGGTTGGGTTACTAATGAATATAAGAAAATAATAAATGATCAAAAAAGAAACGGAATTATCGAAGAATGTGACAGAGATGAGTATGAGTATTTTATGCCACACAGAGCAGTTGTTAGGCAGGATAAAGAAACAACCAAATTTCGAATAGTTTTTAATTGTAGCTCAAAATCTAAGGGTAATCTTTCTTTGAATGATTGTTTGGAAACTGGTCTGAACTTAAATCCGAATATTTTGGATATTGTTCTAAATTTTTGTAAGTACAAAATAGCATTTAATGCAGACGTTGAGATGGCTTTTTTAATGATAGGGATTTCTGAAAAGGATAGAAGGTTTTTAAAATTTCTTTGGTCTTCAGATAACTTTAACGAGGAATATAAGATTATGCAAATGAAAAGACTACCATTTGGTTGCAATAGTAGTCCCTTTATTCTATGTGCCACGATAAAACATCATATTTAAAAATATGAGATGTGCAAACCTAGGTCATTTGAAATGCTAAATTCAGTACTTTATGTAAACGATTTATATTTTGGAGGAAATAGTGTAAGTGAAGCATTTCAGTTCTTGTCAGATGCTGTATCACTATTAAAGAGTGGTGGATTCAATTTAAGGAAACTGAAGTCTATTAGTAGCGATCTGGAAAAATTGTGGAAGGAGAATGAACTTAGCAGTTGTGATAACGGTAGTGAAATAGATGGAACTCGGGAGTTGAAAGTTCTAGGTTTAAACTGGAATCCTGAGAAGGATGAGTTGTCTTTGGATGTAAAAGGTTTGTTGAGCACTTGGGAAGGTTTAAGAAATAGTAAACGGTACATTTTACAATCAGTAGCCAGAATTTTTGATCCCATTGGTTTAATTGTCCCATTTATTGTACGGATTAAGATATTATTACAAGAAATATGGGAAAGAGCATGTGGTTGGGACGATGGACCTGATGACTTAAGGTTAAAATGGATTGCGTGGTGCAGTGAAATTGGAAAATTAAACGACGTCACAATTCCGAGATGTTGTTTGTTGAATTGTGATAATGAGAGTGTGGAGTTTCGTGTTTTTTGTGACGCATCATTAAGTGCTTACGGAGCAGTTGTTTATGTTAGATATTCTGATAGTAGTGGAAATTATAGAGTGTCTTTTGTAATGTCTAAGAGTAGAGTAGCACCGGTAAAGAAATTGACCCTACCGAGGTTGGAACTAATGGCTTTCCTAATAGGAGCTAGAGTTGGAAATTACGTTGCAAATATTTTTAAAGACAAAATGGGAAGGTTAGTGTTCTGGAGTGATTCGTTAATTGCATTATATTGGGTTAAAGGGAGTGCAAAAAGGTGGAAACAGTTTGTTGCTAATAGAGTTGTAGAGATTCAGGAGAGATCGAGACCGAGTGATTGGTTTTATTGTCTATCTGAAGATAATCCTGCAGATTTACTCACGAGAGGGATTGCAGCCAAGAGTTTGGTACTTAATGAAAAATGGTGGTTAGGTCCAATTTGGCTTCGGAATAATAGAGAATATTGGCCTGAGCAGTTAATCAAAGAGTCACCTAAGTTAGACTTGGCAGAATTTACGAATGAACAAAAGCAAAATCCTTTCCAAAGTTTTGTTGTTAAATTGGAGTTAGTCGAGCAGCTTTGGAATAAGTTTTCAGTTTGGAGTAAGTTGCAAAGAGTGGTTGCGTGGTATTTGAGATTTATTAGAGTATATGTTAAAGGGGATAGGAACTTTAATTCCTTTGTCTGTAAATAGAATGTAAAAGAGTCTCACGATATTATTGTTAAACTAGTGCAAAGATCTTTATATAACAACGAAATAGCGACTTTAGAGAAAAGAAAAAGGCTAGAGAAGAGTAATTTAATTTATCTGAATCCATTCGTAGATGATAGAGGTTTATTACCCGTTGGTGGGCGGCTCAAAAACGCCAATTTGCCGTACACTACGAAACACCAATTAATACTGCCAAAAAAAACCATTCAGTTATAAAATTACTGATAAGATTCTGTCATGCGATATATTTACATGGAGGAGTACAATTGATAAACTCAGCGATGAAACAAATATATTGAATTACAGGAGCAAAATCTGCAATTAGAAGAGAGTTAAGAAATTGTACTACATGTGCCAGATTTCGATCTGAGTTTTCGAGGCAAATAATGTCGGATTTACCTTCTGCCAGAGTGAATCCTTGATAAGCGTTTCTTAAATGTGGCATGGATTCGCAGGACTCTTCTATATCAGTCCTCGTCGTGCTAGAGGAGTTAAACCGTCAAAGATGTATGTGTGTTTATTTGTTTGTTTCACAACAAAGGCAGTTCACCTGGAACTGGTCAGTGATCTTAGTGGACATGCGTGTATTGCTGCATTAAAAGGGTTCCTCGCACGGCGTGGAAAACCAGCAGAAATTTTTAGTGACTGCGGTACAAACTTCGTCGGTATAAAAAACTATCTTTTTACCTGTATTGATGACGAAGTCATGGGGCCCCAGTATGTTACGAGGTTCAAATTGTGGGCGAATATCGCTGTAAAATGCCAATAGATGGCGCTTCAAGGAGTGCAAAAAGTAGAGTTTTTTTTTAAAATAAATGTGTGTGTGTTGTGAAAATGGCGGTCTCGTCATTATGCCGGAATTCTTTGTGTTTCCAAACCTCTTAATTCGCTTTGAGGTTAACATGTACTGTGTACTACAATTTTAAAAGCTCTTCCGAAAGATAATTTAATTCAAATTGATAAACCAACGAGCGAAAATGCTTATTCCGACATTGAGAAACTTCCTTTCAGAAACATTAAATACTCGGGAAAGAGCGGAAGTAATAATAAAAAATAATTGCCGTGATTCATCTTCAGACAGGCAGGTGCCAACTGCGTATCGATATGATTTGAACCGTAGACATAACGTGGGTGGATATTCGAATGAAAGAAAATATCCACAAACGAACAAGAGTAATGATAAAAAAGAACATATCAGCTTCGGAATTAATTTCCACAGATGTAAGAGATGAACCTTTTTGCTGTTATTTTTGTAATAATGAAAAAGGATTTGATTGACATGATTCTAAAGATTGCTCTTTAACTTTGGCTTTGAATAATGAAGAAAAAATTTCTTTATTGAAAAAGAACGGAGATTGGTCGGAGAACTGGAATTTAGAAAAAAGATGGCAGGAAGAATGTAAAACCACGTGATCTGTTTTGTATTCGTCTCGAATAATAGTTGAGTAATGTCCGTAGTCAATGTAAATATGTTTTAATAATAATTAATTTGAGAATTTCTGAGTATGTTATTCATCATTTTATTACTGGAAGCCACCGTATCCCGAGTGACAAAGCTCATAAGAGGTAAGTCCCCTTTTTAAATTTTGTTTTTTGTTATTAAAAATATAGCGAAAATTAACACTATATATGATGATAATAATAGGGACTTCTGACTAAAAAATTACTGATGCAGGTGACCTAATCGAATGGGATTTCTAAACTATTACACCCACAATGAATTAAACAACAACGTGTGAAAAATGAATATAAATTTAAACTCTGAAGCGCTGTATAATAGTTAATGAATTACATCGACAATAAGTTTGAATTTAAATAGCAATTAATTTAGTCCATTTATTTTGAATAATTAACTTAAAATCAAGTAATTAAAAATAAAAAAACAAATCCCAAATTATGGGCGTTATGCTATATTTTATTTACAAAAATGAATATTTGTTGGTTTGTATTTTATGCGCTGCTTTGCTGTTTATCGGATTGCGATAAAATTTTGCCAATTTATTATTTGTACGATGCATATAGGCATAGTGCAGTTATTATATCTAATATATAAAAATGTATTTTTGATTGTTCGTATCTTATTCACTTCAGTATCTGCATCCGATTGCAATAAAACCTTGTCAACCTATTGCTTGCATTTACGTGATGGTTATAGGTGTAGAGCAGTTATTATAATTAAAGGAAAAAAATAGAATAAATATTATTTATACTTCTCCTTTATATACCATTCAATTTCAATTAATGCATTCATTTTCAACTGAGAAATAAAATATTCTTTTTATCATTCCTAATTTTTTTTAAAAAAAGATAACTTTTTTAAATCACAAACAATATTTCAAAAATTCTGCAGCAGCAGCAATGCGTCGGGAAGCAGCAAGTTTTAAATAATTATTTGCCATGGCAGCTCTTTGATGGACATTGCTTTTGTCTTTTGATTAATACTTTTTAATTTCCAACTTTTAATTGACCCATAAAATTAAAACAACTAAGAGAAACCGAAAAAAATATTTTCCGAACTTGTTCAGACAAATCACAGCAATGAGTTAAACTGCTTTATTTATGTGATTTAACTCTTTCTTTGAAAGAAATGATTTGAGGTCTGCTTTGCCAGAGGCGAGCGAAGAGTTTGATTGTTGCCTTTGATTCCTATAATTAATCCTATGAGAATAGAGCCATTTGTTCCTCTGACTCCACCTCTAACGGGCGGAGCTGGCTTCCAAAGACGATTTCAGGGCATGTTCATATCGATTATCCACGGAAAAAAATAATTTTAAACAGCGAAAAAGGAAATAATTGAATAAGTAATGAATGAATTGCAATTTCCAAGAAAAATTTTCGTTTCAACCAAGTATAGCATTAGAATTCAAATAGTTACAGAAGAATCAGGACTACTTTATTAAGTTTTTTTAAACCTTCATGAAATAATTAAAATGTATTCTATTGTGCATAAGAAGTTTATGGAGTATCCAAAGAGAAAGCATTATCATGGTCAAAACAATTTCGAAGTCGTTAAAATGAAGAATCTCCGCGTTTCTTCACTCCCAGCGTATGAAAGATACATTTTTGCTGTCATATTTGCTCATCAGTCTGTCAGTCTGTCCTGTCACCGGTGATATTGAAAATTATATCAGGACACGGAAGATTTTCTGAGTACTTCTACAAATTCTATAAGTCTACAAATATATATTCTATAAGACACAATATAAAGAAATAAATTCTGGTTTGTTAACAACAGTTTGAAGTTGTCTTTGAATTTTTGTGGGCCTTTACTTAATTTCCAAAAATGTTCAGTGGTTAATGTACTTAACAGCCAGTCACAATTGTCGCAGCTTATATGGCTTATTGTTTAGTAAATATTATAATATAAATCTTTTAACAGAATATAAATCTCTTAACAGACATTTAGCAAACAATTTTATTTTAATTAAAACATTATTAAAAGTTTAAAGCAAACGACTTTGTTGATTAACATATTTTGTTTATAGCATTTCGTTTAATTTTTGTATATACTGTTTTAGTGAGAGAATAAACAAGTTGATGGAATTCTAAAATTCTTGGAGTATCATTTTAATTTTAAGAATTTAAGATATTCTACAAGCTATATTTTGAAGCTTAAAAAAACGGGTAGTTTTTTAGAACGCATGCAAAACATATGATGGAGTGACTGTCTGTATTTTTTTAAAGTTTGCCTTGTCTATAGGTAGATGCGATAACTCAAAAGCGCCCAGGAAAAGATTGTTTGATTCTTACAGACAGTTACTCAGCGCTCACATCATTGAAAAATATTACTTTGCAATCGCCCAAAATTATTCACCGTATAGCGTCTAAACTTGAAACTCTAACCAAACTAAACCGAAAAATATCCTTCCTGTGGGTACCTGGTCATTCAAATATAATCTGGAACGAGCTTGCAGACCGCTTAGCCAAAGAAGTTACAGACCATGTATTGAATGGATTTCTCCTGAAGATATAATTTCGAACCTGAAAAAAGCATCGCATCAAAACACTATCAACAATTATAGAAATAGTAAGTACTTCCTCTCGCTGGGAGACATCCCTAGCATTGTAGCACTATCCCCGTGGCCAAAAAATCGAAGGGAAGATGTTGTTTTGGCCAGACTAATGAGTAAAACTATTATAACTCCAGGAACCGTTTTAATCTTCATAGTGATCCCCTTTGCCGTGACTGTAATAGCATCAATGATATTGAACACATACTTCTCTCGTGCAAAAAATATACATAATATAGAGACAAATTGTGGACTTTTCTCCAGTTAGATAAACACGATACCTCCTTCAAAAACGTGTTGTGCAAAATGACTGCTAACAAGACTAATCTACAAACTTCTCTTCAAGTGATGAAGCACTTCAACATCTACTAAGTTTTTCGACCTCATCCAGTTGTGACCTTGCTTTGTGACTCGTCCCTTTTTCACCACTCTGTGTTGCGAGAATGCTCCGTCTTCTTCTACATCTGCTCTTCATTGGAATTCCCGAATATGTACTAAAGTGCACCAGTGGAACTGCTTTTAACTATTAACTGAGTGAAACTCCAATTTGTTTTTTGTTTTTGTGCGTGTTTTTTTTTTGTTTAGTGACAAGATTTTTTAAATATTAACATCTGGAAACCGGGGATAAAAGCCTTTGTTGCTATAAATCCCAATACCTTATATATTTCAAGATTCAACTCAAAAGCGCTTTGAGATAGATCAGTAGAATTTGGCGCCAAATGTCTTCCTGTAAATTTTGGGCAGAATGTCCTCCAAATTTCGAACCAAATCCTTCAAGGGATTAACAGAATTTCTGTCTGTACTTTCTCGTACATACAAACGCGATAATTCAAAAATTAAATGGTTTATTTACAATTGGGTAATTTTTTAATAACATTTGTAGTTTTGTGCTCAATTTTCGTTTCAATCGGTCTGTAAATAATGATTATGTAATGCATATTCACTTTTCTTAAGCATGCCTTGACGATTAATTAGTAATAATCACATGTTGGATCATGCAAAGATTGATCTTTCGTAATTGTTATTCGTAAATGCTATGCATTTAAAACGCAAACAATGTTGTCTGAATTTACTTTTTCGGTAGAAACGCATTCATATTACAAGTCTCCAACAAACCAATACCTCGTGGACTCATCAGGGTTAGAGTGTGTGTATTGACATCCGCTGATCTAGTTCCGGTTTGATTTAATTGTTTATGACATATATGAGTGAAAGGGATATTATTAATTTACTGTCATTATTTAGAATAACATGTATTTGTAAATGATTAAGCTTTAAAAAAACCTTATTGGAACATTTTTGAAGTATTAGATATTTATTTGAAGCATTTCATAAATCCAAAAACAACTTTTGAAGGTTTAAGAGCAATAAGGAGACTTAATTACATTCAAATTGTTGAAAGAAGTCATTATATTGATAAAAATTTTATTAAAACTTTATATTGATATTATATTGATAAAAGTTTTATTTAAATCTCACAAATAACATTTAATTCTTTTTCTTCACTAATTTTCTAATAATTTGTCTCTGCTAAAAACATTAATTAATGTAGAATTTTTAACACAATTAAATAAAATTAAATCTGAAGTATATTGTCCTATTATTCTAAATAAATAAATGACTTAATATTATCTTATTTTATATTAATAAGAATATTATTTCTTCATATCTCACAAAAGGTGTATTTATGTTCTATAACTTTTTTATAAACCGTTGTTTATATGAGTTTGAGTTGATATCCAATTTGAATCAAAACGAGATATGTAATATTTAAAATAGAATAATCTATCTGTTAAAATCTAACTAAAATTACTAGAATATAGCTAAAAAATAAAAGACGTAAACAATATTTAAAATAAGAAAACAGTTAAAAAAATCAAAAACATAAAAAAAGGTGGACTGACCTTTACACTAATTAAAAAACTATGCATTATATTGCAAACAGCGCCACCATTTTCTTGGAGATATAAACCCCACTATGCTCTCAGTGTTACAATCGTGTGGAACTCAAATGCCACATTGAATAAAATTTTGATTTTTTTCTCTGATTAACTGAAACTCAATATTAGAGAGTTGAATAGATTCTATCCTTATAAAAATATGGAATTAAAAAAAGTTTTTCTTGATGATGCTTTTTAGAAAAAGATTCTAATTCTATAATTCGAAGATTGGAAACTTCCAAATTAAAGTTATTAATCGAAAAGAAAAAAAATCAAAGAAATAAATAAAAGACAAATATTTTTCTTCCAACAAACTTTAATTAATTTTCTTCATTCTAAAACTACATATTAAAAAAGCTTTCTATCTAGAAAAGCGATTTAAAAGTATCCGAATAAATCTAACGTATTTTAAGAAAACATATATTTTTCAATTCCATCAAATTCTTTGCATTGCATTTTATATTTTAGTTAAACATTGTTTTTCTGACTGTAAAAATATTTGAAAATGAGTGCATATAAAAAAATGTTGTTTCAGATTATTTTGCATCTTTCTGGCTTTCATGGAAAAAATATCCTCAAGTTACCCAAAATATGAAGAAGATTAATGTGTAAACATTTAAACGAACTTTAAATAAGTGAAAAAACTTCGCTTTCGTGACTTGGATTAGAAAGCAACAGTGGAAGATGAATTTGACTAATAATGTTGTTTTCTCAAATTGCGTGACTTTAATGTAAATATGCTAGTTTGAAAAATATCGTTTGCTATGTATTGTCATCAAACAAAATAGAGTGAATTATTTAGTAAAAATTTTGAATGAAAACTTAGTGACATTACGAAATGTGGGAACTAACTATTTTTACATAAATATGTTTTAAAAATAACGTTATAGTAAATTGATTCAATCTATTTCTTGTTGTTTTATTTATTTTCTATAAACACTGATGAATCGATATTTTAAAATAATGAATATCAGACTAGAATTTAAAATATGTTTTCAAAGACTTTTAAAATACATCCTTCATTTTTCCCACGAATAATTTCTTTATTGAGGTTCTAGACGCGTTTCCATATCCTCTACATTAAGTATTAAAACAATTGAAAAACATTATTCATCATTATTGTTTTTTTTTAAATGCATGTTTAAAAAATCTTCTTTCGGACATCTGAAGAAAGAATTCTGAATGAAAAAGTTAAAGGATATATACTATGCAAAAAAGTTAAATTTTTTTCTAGCACATTTTTTTAAATGATAGGTATTTAAACAAAACAGATATATAAATGATTAAATGACATTAACTCAAGTTTTTTGAAAAAGATTGATCTTTCTTGTCAATGCAAAAAACTGAATAAAACTGTCATGTTTGATTTTTTTTAAAAAATCGTTTGCTATTTTTTCAATATTTTTTTTGGAAATGAAATGCATATTTTTAACTGAGGCAAGATACTTTCTTATTTACTTAAAGATAAAAACTTTAATCCATTTGGAAAAATTGATAAAGTTGTCAATAGAATATTTTACTATTTAAAAGCATATGTTTATATCTAATGACTTAGAAATTCGTCGTGGTTCCATGACTAGATTAGGCACCTCATACTGTGAGAAAGATCAATTCTGAAAAATTGTATTTCAGAAAGTTCTGGATATTTGCTTTATTTCTATTAAAATGCTGAATTTGGTAAAAAAATTCTTACATTTGAAAAATCGAGTAGGGCCTTTGGGGACTGTTTTCAACGAAATATGGAAAATATTCCTCTAGAATAACAAGTTGTTTACGAATTCAGACCTTACATATTTCTTCTGTCTTTTCCCAAAGGAGTATATTTTCTTTCTAAATACGAAATAAACATCATGGGAGGTTAGAATATATAACTGGGGAATTTCTTTGACTTTTGTATTAAAATTTCAGTTAGTTAAAAATTAATTGTTTCAGAAATTTTGGATATTTATCTACTAAAACAACTTAAAATATGGAAGCATACGAAGGACATTTACACCTTCATGAAATTGAAAAGTGTTTTTCAATTTATCATGTCAGTTTAATAGTTAAATTCTTTACAATTTTGAAAATTTGAAAAATATTTTTGACTAGTTTTCAGCCTTAAATTTCATAATTAAACTTAACCAATTTCAGCCTTTTTTTCCTCAAATATATAATTGCATGATATTCCTCCAATGTTGAAATATAAGGCAGAAATCATGTTGATTTTCTACGTAGTTCCAATCACGAATAAGAAAATGCAGTTACGGAACGGTGGAGATAGAGGATAAATGAATCAGAAGATGAAGTTATTTATACTAAATACCTACGCAGTTTAAATGGGGAATATGAAAATACAAGGCCAGGCAAACGGTAATACAGAATAGATAAATCAGGAACGGATTTTTTTAAATATTATAAGATAATGGGTTTGATTCCGTTAGGATAATGGTTCATATAGCATAAAAAAGCAAAGTATAAAGTAGACTAATTTTAATTAAAGAAGAAATAACAGATTTAATTGAATTTAACCATATTGAACCAAAACAAAATTGGCGAACTAGTTGATTTCCAATGGGGACAAATAAATATTTCTTTTTTAAAACTATGATTTTTTGCATTCTTTTACAAAGTATTTCTTCGTGTCGTTCCCTAGCATTACGGGTCGACTAATTATATCATTTGTATTGGACTGTTTGAAAGATCACTCTATAACATATCGTATATTGTAAGTTGTACTGTGAATAGCATATAGTGTGTATATTTATATATTGTAAAATGGTTTTTCTGTCAAAATTTATATTGTTCTGATGTTTAAGTTATTTTTAAAATACAGTTATGGATAACAATTATAAGAAAATAAGAAAGATAATTTTTAAAAATATTTTCTAGATAAAACAGCTGAATTAACCTTTTTTGTTTTAGAAATTAAAATTTCTTCTAAAAAAATACTCGGATTTTTGGTACTTACTTTTATAGAAAGATTATTATGATGTAACGTTATTTTTAAGTAGGATGGTTGAATCATCATAATTTAGATAGGTTACTAAAAGATGATATAAAATGATTTTTAGATTAGATCATGATGCGAAACGATTTTTAGATTAGATGATGACGCAATGTGATTTTTAGATTAGATTGTCGAATGAACTCCCTTTAGAGAAAAGATTGAAAAAAAAAACTTTATCAAAGAAATTAAAATTTGAAACATTAATCTAACAGTGGATTAAATAACATGTAAAAATTTGTGTTGGAGCTCATAGATTCTCTTTCTGCTTTACTTTTCTGCTTCAAACAAACTTCTTTGACGCTGTGATTTGGCGTTTTTCTTTACGCTGTATCATCATTTATTATAATGATGTTGTATGTGTTAAAACTGCTGCCACCAGAGTGGGGATATATATACTTTGGAGAAAAATAATGTGCACCTCAAAACAATTTTTCTTGATTTTTCAATTCGGATGTCAATTAATTAAAAATGGTGAAAAAGGGTTGCCACTTTTTTCACCGTAACTTACAAAAATAATGTTGCATGAAATTAACTTTTACAAAACTTTAAAATTTAGTAAAATGTCTTTAATTATAATATTACATTAGTTTAGAAAATTATTTTTGAATTTTCATAATTTTTAAAAGTATCCTTCTATAATTTTAAACAATATATTTGATTGTTCCATAAAAATTTATATCGTTTTTACTGTTTCAAGAAATTTTTTATTACATTACGAATGAAAATTATAAAAAATAAAATCTAAATTAAATAACCTTGATCTGAAAGGTACTGGTTATAATCGAACTAAAAATAGAACATTTTCATAGTATATTCTATCAAAAAGAATTTATTCCATCTTTCTGAAAAGAAGTAAAATTTTTCACGTCAAGTGAAATATATTCAAAGAAATACTCTCTACTATCAAAGTTCTAATAAGAAGAAAAATTCTAACATTTTTCTCCGACTCAAGGGTTCTTTTAAGTTTAATGAAATTTCTCCTCCCAGCATGGAGTTCTGTTTTTTAACTATATATTTTCTGTTCAATTTTAGTGAATGCACCATGTTGCCATTTTCAAAAGTTATTCTGGTGTAATCAAATATACACCATGGTATTAAAATGCATATATTGAAACTAATATAATTTTAGCATAGAGCAGCATATTTGATCGGTGCATTCTACGAAATCAAATTCTTTCCCGATCCTTTTGAAAATTAAAAATTAAAGTTAAAATTTCTTGAGAGGAAATCTATAATATTCTTAATATTGGAATATTCTGAATGAAAAATCCAGGACATTTTATGGCTGAGATACGATAAATGTTTCTGAAGAAAATGATTATTCTAGAATTATTAAATCTAAAGAAAATAATTTTATTTAATTTGCTATGATATATTATTTTTTGATTAAAAAAAAGAATTCTAGCTATAATTTATAATATTTTCACAAAATGTAATGGAAGTGTGTAAATTTAAAATTATAAAAATTGGAACATTTAAATTCAGTTTTAGTTTCTATATTTGGTCAATATAAATTTTGAAGATTACTTGAGAGGAAAATTACAATGTAAGGCATTTCCTTGTTTTGAATCACAGCCAGCTGATTCATCAATATGGAAAGTGACTACGAATTTTTTTTGCCCTATTCAAATGAAATCCAATTGTTTTTAAGAAGCTGCGAAATCTATCTCGGGGTAATTTTGTTTGATTCAAATACATTTTTTTAATTCAATCATAAACATATAACGTTATTGTGTAAATAAGCAATAGTTATTACACTTTATAAAATTTTTATGAGAAAGAGTAATTTTTTTCAGCGTATTTTCTAAAAATTAAGAATTACAAACTGAACTATTTAATTAATAATTTAATTATTCCTGAAATTACAGAAGACATGAAATAAAAAAATAACTAAACTGAGAGATTACTAAAACATATTTAAGGAAACAAAAAGACTTTTAAAACATATTTAAGGAATACAAGAAGATAGGGTGGGCGATAAATGAGAAGCAGTAATAGATTTTAGTGTAAACCAAAAGTAGAATTCATTGTGCATTCAATTCCGAAAGTAAAATTAATCTTCATGTGAACTTCTTTCATTTTATAATCTCCATAAAAAGGCATGGAGTGAAATTGAATTCTTGAGAAGAATGGTGCAAATCTCGGTTCTTTACAAAAAAGGAACTTTCTGTAGAGCTATTTTCCTTGTTCAAGAACCATGATTTTTTTTTCGCCAAAATTTAAAAAGTTACATCATAAGTTTAAAGTTTTGACATTTTTTTAGTTTTTCGAGAAGTTAATAACTTGGCAAATATTCGTAGAATTATATTTATATTATATCAATATAAATATTTCTTTTCAGGAATGCCGTTAACATAGTTGGGAGGCGATGGTGCAGATTCTTAAAATATGGATAGCTTTTCTTTCATTTTACGGAATGTAAAGTTGCCGTATACTCACGGAATTTGTTTGTCTATTTCCTACTGGATATAATATATTGTGAATATGCATGTGTGTTATTTCTTCTGAGAAATTTCAGCATTGACTTTTTACTTAAAAATTGTTCTTACGGTATAGCAGAAAGTAATTTCGTTCCTTTGCGTTATGAACGACTGCTGAAAAATTAAATTGTTACACTTTAATATATTTATCTAATAAGCTTTTCCTTCATCTAATCAGTTGAATTTATTCTTTCACACCATATATTTGCATATGTTGTAAAAAGAGAGATGAATTATTGGGTAGATGTTTTAAAAGACACACATTTTGTTTTCTAATTTCTTGAAGAGAAAGTAAGAGTATATTCCGTTTATCTTTGAGAAAATAATTGTAATATTACCAGGGCATTGCAGTGTTCCATTAGCCTGCTCCTAAAGCCTATAATTTAAAAGTTAAAGCATTTCAGATATTTCATGATTAAAATTCTTAAATGAAAACTTCAAAACGGTATACATTTCTCATACCTTTTTCTTCTTTTTTTTACTGGTAGAAAAAAAATTAATTTTACGATTTCTTACGTAATAGGTAAATTTTAAATACAATGAGCACAATTTCTTTATTTTGGATTTTATTATAAAGTAAAAGATTTTCATTAAATAATAAGCATTATTTTTTATTATAGTATGCAGAAAAATTATAAAATTTTCGTTTTATTGCTTCGAAGAAAAGAAAACACCCAGACGTTTAAGAATAAAAACAAAATTATTTCTGTCTCAGTTGAACAAAAGGAACGAATCTTGAGGAAAATTAGAAGAATTCTTTTTAATAAATCATTTCATCCTCTTTAGAAAACAGAAAAAACCATTTCCGCCATTTTATTTCGCTCAAGTACCGTTAACTCATAAATTGCGGAGTCAAGCAGTAACAAATCTGATACAAAAGAATTCGCTTTTTATTTCAAATTGATTAACTAATTGCTAGATAGCACTGGCTAGTTTTTTTTTATCTAAGCTCAAAAAAATACTCCTGCAAAAACGCAGGAAATGGGGCGTTCCTAATCACACGTGAAATTTCTAATTTGCATTTTTCCGCCTCATAAATTTCCGCGTTGCGTCTGTTTTGTATTTATTTTTTTGGAATTTTATTTCCTATTAAATGTATGGTATATAAAAAATATCATCTGCATTTTTCAAATGATCTTAGTAATTTAAATTCTTTAATCAATGATGAGAATCAATTTTTTTTTTTAATTTACGAAATAAGAATTCACATTTTTTAAGCTTTTCCAACTAATAGTGTCCGCTCCGTATTTTGGACATCTTGTATATACAAACTGTCTACCCAACGCATTTGTCCAAGTGGAACAATTATTTGTCAATCTAATGAAAAGACAGGCATATAAGGAATATTATCTGGATACAGTTTTTAATGTCGAGAATTTTACTTTATACTATTTGAACCAATAAATAAATTTCTCAAAATATTACGAAATTTGACTTTTTATCAAAGCAATCATAAAATGTCGGAGTGGTCGGTATCCTCTAAACTTTTTCGCATAATCTCTAATAAAGGTGGTATCCCCAAAAAAGCCTTGCATGATATGGGTGAACAATAATAAAATAAATTAATTTTCAGCGTGAATTTAGCTTAGGTTACTTACGTATTAAGCTGCCAATTTTTAATGCCAAATTTGAAGGCGGTGTCAATGAGTTGCTAAACCACTAATAAAGGCAGACAACCGCCATTATTAAAATAAATCTGGAAAACTTAACTGTTGTCCGCCATTTTTTGGTTTCTCAGAAGAATATAAAGCGTGTTTTCTGATCTGATTTTTTGACTCGTGAAAATGATTAACATTTAGGATTTGCCTGCCAATGAAAAAAGATGCAGTGATGTATTTCCAAAATTATGGAATTATTCTATTTGAAAATGTATGTTTGAATGCACATGAGACGAGTTTATGCGTGAAAAAGACCAAACAATGGCGATGCAATGTATCAAAGATTTCTGGCCACCTAAGTGAATTGGCTCGAGGTGTTTGGCGACCGTTGGCACATCGACGGTCTTGTATATAAGTATCGTTTCTTTGTTGAATCTATCCGTGTGACCCTTAGCGATTGTTTTGACGATTAATATCCGCAAGGCAGTTAATAGTATCCGAAAATCGAATTTTTGTTTTTCACACTTTTACCTCAACTGATTGGAACAAAAATGCCACTCAAAATTGCACATGTAGTCACAAAATCCCTTAACAAATTGTATATGTATAAGTTTTTGCGTTTTTGAACTACCTCGCTTGCTTGTTTCTGAAAATACATATCGAAAGACAATCAATACATTTTTGGATTTGATTCAAAAGTCAAAAGGTGTAAACATTATAGGGTTAAATTTGAGTATCGAATCTTATGTCACTAGCTTTCAATGTTTTGTTGATAACGCGTTAACTTATATTCGAACAACCAAACAGATGGACTTTCTCTGAATATATTTTACTCAAAATTTGACACAAATTTGAAAATTCAGTATTAAAACCGTATACCAAAATCCAACCATGTAGCCGAAATCCCTTTTGAATTATTATTGCCACATATAGACAGATATATCGACTTATCCAAAAGCTTGTTCTTCGAAATCAGGGTAGTCGGAAACGCGGAAATTTGTCAAAGTCCGAGTTTCAATTTTTTTGACGATTACTCTACTTGCAAAGTAAAAAGATATTGAACATCTCAAATCTTTGTTAGTCTCACCAAATATTAAGTTTCTTAAAATCTTCTCATCTACGGATACAACGTAACTCTTCTTCGTCTGTCAGTTGTTCCGTTTTGACATGCAATTGGGAACAATTAATCAGAGCAATAGTTTTTCATACTATATTTTACTATCAATAATTTTCAGGCAATTCATTTTTAAATTACTGGGGAGTATACCAAAAAATTATTATCCTGATGCCAATTTCTCTGATAGTCACATATCTGTGTTTCTGAAATAATCTAAGTAATTTAAATTCCTTTATCAATGATAAGAATAAGCAGAAAATTAGAATTAACATTTTTAAAAAATTGATTTCAAGAGTTTTTTTTTCTTATAATAATAGTGTCCATTCGTATCTTGTGGATATCTTGTGTATACATACTATCTCATTAATACCTAATTTAGAAGTATAGATCTAACAGTTCATTCAGATATATAATGGCTTCACTTGGATAACTGCCGTAAATGAAGGATAAAATTGTATTTTATATTCTTTGAATCAATTAAATTATTTTTCAAATATTTATGAAATCCAACGTTTTATCAAATTGATCTTAAAATAGTGGGCTGGTAAAGCTGAGATTTATTTTTGAAATTCTAATTTTTAGCAATTACTTCTTATTTATATCTTACTTTTGATCATTCTATCAAAGATTTTTATGATATCCACCTCTTCCTATTGGAGCATGATAATGGGATAGTTTTGTGACTTTTTCATTTTGTTTCAAATGCTTTTTATTGTTTTTTTTTTATTTGGAATTTATTAGAATTTTTAACTTTTTTAAGCGTGAAACTTACATTGTGTTATCTAATACTTTAATACTTTATGTAAAATTGACCTATAAACATTATTTAATATTATATCTGTAGATATAATATTAATATAGATATTTTATTTATCTACACTCATGTACATAAATTAAGGATAAGTCACGTGGAAATCAAACTCTAAAATACATATATCATCCCTAAAATGAATATACATCCCTTCAAAAATTATATGAAAAATACAGGAAGCAATAAGATGACACCAATAGTTCGCCACAGTAACAAAAGTGCAAGAGACCAGCAAAGAAATAAAATAGCACGAAAGCGTTTTCTAAGCCTTTCAGCGGAATAACTGCATAGTTACGAAACAGAAGACCCATTTGGATGATTTTTTAAAGTGGTCAATCGGTCGGCCATCCGGAATGCAGGCGTGCTTGGAATTTCCCAGAGTGCCATCTGTTTAAATAGTGATGAGCTCACTTCTGAATTCAAAGACAATCTTGACCACTGGAAGTGTATGTTTCGAATTTTTTTTTTGCTTGAAAAAACAAAAAAGATTCCTGGTCCACCTCTGTCACCTCTGTGTAGGTGGTGACAAGATTCGGTTTCGCTAGCATGAGGATCGCCTTCAAAAACTTTCTTTTAAGAATTTCTTTCGGCTCTGTTTTCGTATATGGCTCTGGAAGATCCAAGTTAATCTTAATTGATGAGGGTGGTTTGACAGTAAAGAATGTTATTAAGTTAGGCTAAGACAGGTAGGGTCTAGCTTTACGTCTTTCCTGATATCTTTGTCATATTGAAGTGTTGAAGATCTTTTCAGTTTATTTTTTGCTGCCCAATTTCAGAAAGCTACGTTTGAGATGTGTTGAAATACAATAGAGTAAAAACTGCAAGTAGTGGGATAAGGAGTGCTCAGATTTAGAGGCAGGGAAAATTTGTTTAATTTCTAATAAATTTTAACATTGTATTGAAATTTGCTTAATATATTAATATAATTGTTTAATATATCAACATAGCTGTTTTATATATTAATATAAAATTCACCTAGTTTGAATTATATAAAGTTGATAGAGTTTTAAAGCTAGAATGAATCAGAGTTAGAAAACTCGAATATCAAAGGCTAGAATCACCTTTTTACAATACATTGATTAAAAAAAGTACGCCACAATATTTCATTTGTATATGGTGTAAAATCTTTTAGGAATAAAAACGTATTTAATTTTTTACTTACATTTTCACACTGCTTTGATATCGGAGAAGGTAGATACTTATGTATTATCTTATTATGAAAACAAAGTGTCATTGATTATATTAAAATAAAAATTTATTTAATTAAACATTAAACAAGAATGGGTCATTTTAATAAAAAATATTTCAGAAACTGGATTTATTAAAAATAATCAAAAATTAGCAACGTCAAGTTAGTCTTTACCACTACTTATTTTTTTCACCTTAAAAATAAATACACACATATTAAATTTGTACGTATGCACGTTAACAAATTATATAAAAGCGAAATTAAGTTGTGAAAAATATAATTTTATAAGTAAAATGTAAGCTGTGAAAGGTCATTCAATAGGTTGCTCATCTCGATGATGAAATGTTACAGACGTTATGTTTCGTTAAGAAAATGATTTCACACTCCATGAAAGTTAATTTAACTCCTCATTCCAGTTTTCCACAAGGAGAGGTCTAATGCGGCTAATTAAAATCTAAACGAATGTCTGATAAAATTTAAGAACTCAAGTTAATTAAACACAGTTTAGCAGACCTATATTTAGGTACTTGTTTAAGGAATGATGCGCATACATAATTGAATAATTTAGCGATGAATAAGTTAAACCACTCACTGACATTAAGTAGAATCCTATATAAACCAATATGCTTGCATAGAAACAAGTGGATTTCTCGTCTAAAATGATAACTATTATTTAAAAATTCATATATATATATTTTCAGAAATGCTCTTTTTTGTACCAGGAAAGCCTTTATATATGGGGAACGAGACGTTGTCAGTTTGGCAGTTGGTACTCGGTTCCAGGTCGGAACCGAGTACTCTCGACTATCCCCACTAATAACGGGACGGGCCTCCCCGACATTAGTAGGGTTATGGAGGTGGCAGGTATTTGGAATGTATTGTACCGTGCCCAGTGAGGGTTATCGGGGCTTTACCTTAATTTCTACAAATGCTGTCGCAACGTTACGATCGATCAGTTTTTTCTTTGTGATTTCAAAGTAGGTTGCATTAGTCGTTCATGATTATATGAAGAAAGCTAATTCTTCGTCTGCCTGTGATATGTAAATAAAGAAGTGAAGTTAAATTACAAGATTAAAGTGGATAAATGTCTTTAGATTCATCAGAATCTTAACAAACAATAAAAAATCATATAAAAGCGGGTGAATAAATTTGTAAAAAAATGTATTCAGCAACACACTAAAGCATTAAAAAGTTTATGTCAATTGTTCCTTTCTTATTCTTTAAATTCTGAAATTTGGAAATTAAATATGAAAAATTTTATAATCTTGCAAACGTGAAATTATTTTGTAAAAAATGTTTAAATATTATGATATAAAATAACATTCATGTCCAAATTGAAATTATTTTTTTATTTGAATTGAATGGTCGTGATTTCTTTTTGTGCTGTTTTCCGATAATCGTGTTATGGATTATACACTGATTTACTATTAAAACTTTTCTTTTCTATGCATACTGGTACTATAAGCCAGTCATACAAATAATAATCTGTCTCCAGATAAGTAAAACAAATCTTTTAACCCTCACATCATTATATAGAGAGTTTTAGTTCTCTGCTCTTTGGTAACCACCAAACTCTGATTCTAAACTGGATGATTAACTAGAATGAATAACCCTACAAAATAGACATAGGATGATAAATTGGATATAGGATGAATAATATGAAATGGAGTGAATCCATAACATTTAATAATTCTTTGTATTTACATCAGAATCAGCATTTGAAAAATGTCGTTAGTACAATTTCAAAAGACATATTTTCTGTAAATATCCTAGGATATAATTTCAAACTAAGATATACTACATAAATACAGAAAAATAAATAAAACTTATCAAGCTTTTTATGTATAAATTCGAATTTTGCGTAAGTAATTTTGATAAGTTTACAAAGGATGATTTTCATCAACTTTGAGCCTTCGGATCAAGAAGGCAATTGTTAAACAGTTAAATATATTTAACCGCTTTTATGTATGGCAAATAAAGTAAATGTTTTATATATTTATTTTATCACGCCAGAACATAATGTGGTTTTAGGGAGGAGATTTTGGGCGTCTAAAAAAATCTAAATATAAAAAAAAGAGAAAAATAAAAAAATTTAATCAGTAGACGAAATATAAAAATTTTATTGTCCGCACTAGTATCTTTAAAAATCAGCCTTTAATAATGCGTTGCCATTTTGTTTACAAACGCTCTGATTAAAAAAAAATAAGTTAATGACCACATCAAATAAAATTTAGAAAAATGTCATTTTGTGTACATGATTATATGAAGTGAAATAAATAGGAGATGTGATATTTTTTCAAACAATAAATGCGAGACAAAAAGCTTTTTGGATAGTTTGCAATACTAAAGTGACTGCTTCAATGAAGCAATTAAAATGAATGAAAATATAATTTAATTTGCGCGAGCACGTGGTGCTTGGCCATTCAAGAGATGATGTACTGACATGATGCATTGAAATATGTATAAGAGATTTAATTTTAATTTTTTTTAAAAAAATTATTTTTTCATAAAATAATTTTTTGAAATTATAAGAATTTATTTCTTCTCAAATGTTATTTAATATAAATTTTCCTTTTTGAGTCCATTTATATAAAAGTTAAATAAACTAGTAAATTAAATACTTTATTTTATAAATCTTGATCTCCAAAATATAGATTTTGCAATCATTCTAATACGGGTATAAACTTTGATTTGAATTTCTTTAAGTTTTCTTAATTACTCAAAAACAAGAAAATTAATTGTAATCAAACTGATAAGAATCAATTTAATGTACTCCACGTTATCATCACTGTCTCTTAATCTCTAGACTAATAAAAATAATAAGACCCTAATTAAATAAATTATTTTCCAGTTGAGTGGGTCATGATATTCCGTCCCAAAATGTAAATTTCCTGTAATTTTATTTATTCATTTAAATTTTATTTGCTTCAGTAAATACCGGATTAATGTTAGAATCCATGGTTTATCTGATTATGAATAATTTATTAGATGATTTTCTTCTTTCTGCATCATTCAATTAATTTGATGCCGGAATATTGATTTGCACAGAACCTAATTAAAACTGAATTTGCATAGTTTTCTAATTAAGCCTGCGGTTAGCATAAAATTGCTTTAGTGAGATTTTTTTGTTTACTATTTTAACATTTTTGATTTTGGACATTATGTTTTTGTAAATGTTTAAAAGTTAATCATTGAAAACGCATCAGAGAAAAATATTAAAAATATGAACAATAAAATTGTATGAGAGCTTATTTTATGTCGAATTAAATTATAAAAGTGTACCTTCAACTACAACGTATCTTTGAAGCAAAAAGATACCATAAAATGACACACAAATTTTATGCTATGAAGTACATTTTATCCTCTTTGTTATTTGCATACCTTACTGTAAAAAATATGTTACTTTGAAGTTTCTGATGGAAAAAGAATTAGAAACATGAGTATTCCAAATTTTTCTGGGCACTTTGCATCATACGTTAAAGAAGTGTTACTTAAAATACGCATTAAACAGCAAGGACTGAAAATAATTCGAACCAACATGAAATGCTGAAAAACAAAATTCTACGACTTAATACGAGCTCGAAGCAGTATCAAATTATAAATAGTATAAATATGAATAGAATATAAAATTATAAATTGTATATAGTATAATATAAAGGGAAATATGACTCTCATTTTCTGATAAAAATTCTTAAACATAGTAGCACATATATGTTGTTATATAATATTGTTTGATTTTGGATAAATATCCCTATATTATATAATACGAATCACCTTTGGTGATCCCCTGGTACATTGGGAGTATTGGTTATATTTTATTTCAGATAAATATTTTTGTGACTCCATATACATGATTCTGTTAAAGTATCTGACATTAAAACTGTGTTATTTTAATTCTCTGAGCTTTATTTACAAGATAATCAGTTACTATCAGAAAGAGATTAAATTTATGATGCCAAAACGATATTGTTACAAGCGGGCGAGCGGCACGAAAACTCGCCAAAGTTGGCCACG
>JAOUZG010002243.1:898015-909284 GCA_026289955.1 Argiope argentata | reverse complement strand
TTCACATCGCAAACACGAAAGCGCGGCACAATGCCAAGATTTTTCTTTGTGTTTTTGTAAGAAAAATAGAGAACATGCATCATCTATTTGGAATCAAGTTTGAACAGAATAAAAGGACAAAAAAATATTTTTCCTTAAGTAAAGAAATATTTGGTATTAAACGGACGAATTTTGAGACTATAGGCAATAAGCCTTATGATACCATTTCTTCTAATAAATTTAGCTTTAATAAAATAAAATAATAATAATTTGCTGAGATAAAGTGATAAAATAAGTTTTAATAAAGAAATATAATAATTTATTTTTACATTTTAATCAATTTTCGTGATTTTTTTTATTTTACTGAATTGATGAAAACGTATATTTATTAACGTATTTATTACAAATCTTTATTGAATGGAATTTACACCTGTAAGTAATATTTTTAAGTAAACTCTAGGAGCAATGAAACTTGCAATTTAATCATTGCGGGTAAGATTTATATTGTTAGGAAATTCCCCATATTTTTCTTGAAGTCTAACTTACATCATTATATTTTGTAATTCATAGCTTTTGTATGCTTAAAAATTTTCAACAACTACATTGAAGGGCCAGAAAAACTCGTATAGAAGGTTGTATGCAAAAAATGGAAGTGTTCGAGCAATCAGCGTTACGCGATGCGTGTAAGAATGCGTATGTAAGACAACAGGTGCCTGAAGAGGCAATTACATCGATTCTGGCTTCTTCTAATGGCAGGTTATCAAGATAAAGTGATTTTTAATGTGAGTTAATTGACGACGCACGAGAGAGCGAGCACAGCATTTCCGAAGTAGAGATGAAATATGGATTTTCGACGGGATCATCGACGCCTGAAAAAAGGCATTGTACGAGATAGAGGTTTATTCCTTCCTAAAATTGCTGCGGATTTGAATGCAGGCCCATCAACAAGTGTCAGTGTACGCACTATGCAACATAACCTAATTGATATGGGCTATCGCAGGAGCAAAAAATCTCCCATACCATTGGCGATTCAGAGGCACAAAGCTCTGCGCCTTGTCTGGGCTCGCCATCGCCGCCATTGTCTCTATGTTTGGACATTTAGGAGCATGTAAACGCGATACCCAAATACCCTTTAAAACCACAATTACAATAACTATAAAAATTTTGATATGCTATTTTATAATGTCAATTATATTATTATGTTGAATTTTGATATCACTCGATTAGAAAAAGTGTTCTTCCAAATAAGCATTCGGTTTTCTAGTACTTGTACATTAGCCACAGTTCAGTGATAAATTTCCAACAAAAACCAATATAGAATACACACATATAAGTTATTAGTAACTATGCGGCTATAGTATGTGGCAATAGTTTGCGGCTAATAATACACAACTATATTTATTTGAAAATATGCAAGATAGTTTCAGGGAGACAAATCCCGGTAGTTATCCACTACTATAGAAAAACCGGATTTAGTTAAGAAAATGTAAACGGCATTTTAAATACAAGAATAATTTTTCAAAAATATGTATGAATGTATGTGATGATTCATATGTAATTATAAAAGTTTACTAAATATTATTCACAATTTTGATTATAAAACGTAGTGCACTGGCACAGAGGTAGCGCGTCTTCCTTGTGTTTTGGGAGTCTCGGATTCGAGTCCCGATTAGGGCATGGTCGTTCTTCCCTATTATATCTGTGAGGCATGTGAAATATGCCCCCCCCCCTGTAAGAAGGGTCTGTGCAGGCGAATGTGATGAGTGTGTTGCTAAACTCATGCTCTTGGTCCTAGTTGGCGCTTCTTCAAACAAAAGACGCCTATTTCGGCTTAAATCCGCTGATGCATCAATGGGCTTGTCCATGGCAAGTGCCATTAGTAACGACAACGAATTCCATTTACGTAATGAAAGACGTTTTCTATGTAAGGAATTGATAAGTTGTGGCTTTACAGAGTCTTAATTTTAACGCCAGAGACAGAAGCAATGTCTTTATATATTCATAAAGAACCAATGTTTGTACATTCTGTAGAAATGGGATGTAGAATTACTTTTCAATTAAAAAAACGAATAAAGCCAATAACGGTTATTACCTTCAATCTAAGAAACATAGAAATAAATAAACGGTATTTAAATGTAGCCATTCCTTTTTTTTATTTCATCGACTCCCCGATTTCTGGAAGCTGTTATTAAATAAACTAACTATACTAATTATCAGCTGTAAGTTACAGTTGGGAAATGCAGATTCCGAAAAATATCATGTTCAACTTCATTCCTTTATTTTTTTATCTTTTTTCAACCTATTTATAAAAATTATCGCGTATCTAATATGTTACGAAAACACATTTTTATTCTCAGCCTTTCTAATCTATTTTAATTTAAACCTGTCAAATAAAGTTGAACTGTTTTCTTCGTGATATTTTTTCTTCTTCTTTCAATAAAATAAGTGCAGACCTGCTTTGTTGAATTTATGATTGTTTCCTTTGATTCCTATAATTAATCCTCAGAGAATGGAGCCATTCGTTTCCTGACTCCACCTTAAATGGGCGGTGACAGCTCTCAAAAGTAGTTAATCACACAAGTTTATATTGATTGTCTACAAAAAGATAATTTAAAAGAACAGAAATAAAAACAGTTAAAGTAAATCTATAAGGAATATCTATAAACACCTAAAAAACTGCAATTATTTTAAACTAAACTAAAAGTAATACTTTATTTTCATTTTCCAATATATACAGTATAGAGCAAATATTAGACTCTATCTAATATAGTATTTCTTCTGTTTGCAGAATAGTGCAATTATATTGATACTAAAGTGACATTAATCTCCATAAACCAAGAAATTCATCCTCAGAGTTTATTATCATCCTCTATATAGCCATATTTTTTTTCGAAATTTTTTTCATTTTCTTTGGCATCACTTAATGTAAAAAATTGATTTATTTTTTATAAGATTCTTTAGGTATTATTTAGTTCTAGCAATTATTAAATTCCATTCCTTAGGTGTACTTCTTATTTCTCAGGAATACTAAATATTCCAATCTTAATTAGGGGTTAATTAATTAACAGTTTTTTCACATCATTATTGGATTACAAAAATGTTATCAGTTTTTAATTTCAGTGTTACGAAATATCAATAGCAAAAATAAAATAAAATATATATTTTTATATCCAATAATTTTTAGAGAAGATATGAGCAATTAAAAGTTCTAAATACAATTAATTCCACGTACCGTTTTTGGTAATAAAAATAATTTATCATGGTTTAATATTTAAAAACTTTTTAAATAACATAACAGTTATTATCATGTGAGAACACGATGTTGTTTTTGGTATGAAGTTTCTGGTATCAACAAAAATCCGCAGGCGAAAAGTAAAAATAAAAATATCTGCTCGAACATCTCCAAAAAGCAGCTTTTAATAGCGTGATGCCATTGCATTTACAAAAGCTCTGATTAAAAAAAGTTAATGACTACAGCAAATAAAATCTAGAAAAATGTCATTTTGAGCACGCGATTATATGAAAGGAAATAAATAGGAAATGGGATATTTTTTAAACAATAAATACGAGATTAAGGTTTTTTGG
This sequence comes from Argiope argentata, assembly GCA_026289955.1. Lineage (NCBI taxonomy): Eukaryota > Metazoa > Arthropoda > Arachnida > Araneae > Araneidae > Argiope > Argiope argentata. Next base: position 905,720 of record JAOUZG010002243.1, on the reverse strand, counting down.
ATCGTTTGCAATATTAAAGTGACTGGACCCGTATAAATGAATAAAAGTATAACCTGCACGAGCATGTGGTGCTGTAATCATAAGATATTGTATATTCAGCCAATCACACTAATCTTTGTTTGTATGATTTAGTTCAGTGGTAACCGCAGTAATTAAGTAAGGATTTAGTAAGACATGGATCTAGAAATATGTAGTAAATAGTTGCATTTGCACTCTGATATAAACAAATTATCTAAATTGTTGTAATTTAAAGAAGGGATAAATACATTCAAGATTCGGATATTTAGAAGGTTAGTAAGTGATGAGAATATAAATAAGGTAATAGTAAGATACGATATATTCTGCCAGTCACAGTAATCCGTGTGTATATGATTTAGTTCAGTGGTAACGAGGTGATTGACAGTAATTAAGTAATGATTTAGTAATTTAAGGAGCCAAATATAGACATCCGTTGTATTTGCTCTCTGATGTAAATACATTATTCTGAATAACTGAAATATAAAGAAGGGATAAATGCATCCAAGCTAAATTCCCATATATAATACTTCTACTCGGATGGCTTACCAAAATCTAAAATAGGATGAAAATGCTAAATATAATTGTCAAATATATTAGAAAATTTATTTTATCTTGGTTTTCCATAAAGGATATTAGGGTTTTGCCCATTTAAATGTTGTCAAAATTTCTGCTCTTTTTATTTCTAGATATATGGAAATGCTGTTTTTCTAGTTTCAAGTTAGTGCGTTTCAAAAGATATCCTATTAAGTATATAATTGTGTCCCTATTAAGGATATCCCTAGGGAAAATATTACATTTATATTTTGAAAAGAAAAAATAGACCTTTTACGATAGTCAGTTGTAAATTATTTTTGTTGTAACTTCACAGAACATTCTGATCGTGAGAAAAGGCAATAAGACTTTATCTTTTTTAATAAATCATTGAAATGTTTAACAACTGTTTTCTTGATTTAACTACGCTCGAGTACCGTGACGTCGTAAATTGCGGAATTAAAAAGAAACAAATCTGGCGTGAAGACATTTCGTTTTTTACTTACGAATTCATTAACTAATTGCTGGATAACACAGGCCATCTTTCAGATTAAACGAAAAAGAGAGACAGAGAGCGATAATGCTGTAAATTACTCTAATCTGAGATGAAACAGGAGATGCAGAAAAAAAATTGCTGGAAATGGCGCGCTTCTAATAGCACGTGAAATTCTAATTTGCCTTTTTTTCTGCCTCATAAATTTTTGGAGTTGGCGGGGTTGTTTTTCTCGAGCCGAAATTTGCGGAATTTTATTTCCTACAAAGCGCGTAACATTTGTAGACAAAAAATAGCTTGGTACTTCGTATTTATTCAGAAGATTTAAGAATTCCAGTCTCTGTAATAAGTGGTAAGAAATCATTGTTCTTTTGAGGTAGAGAATTTAAATTCGCATTTTTTTTTTTCAAAATTAGCTTTGTAATGTATTTTTTTTTTCATTATCAGTGGAAGTTTCTAATAGCATTGAAAGGATTTGTCCCGAAAATTCCCCTAATGATATAATTGCTCTTTTGTGAATGAATATATGTGTGCAAGTAGGAAACTAATTTAAATACCCACTGTTATTTTTTTATTTATTTTACCATTTTCTTGAAACACAAATATTAAATCTCTGTTTGTCGCACTTTCTATTTTTATATTAAGGCTTTATGGAATTATGGAATTTCTTTTTGAACATAATTATATCAATAACATATTAGTCAGTAAGAAAATAAAAATAAAAATAAAATACTCAGGGTGATTCAAAACCTATCATATGCATTTCGTGGGGATGTAGGAAATACTTCAGGAAACATAGGAAAGTATGTCCTCAAATGTGATCTGCATGCATAAAATAGACAAGTGAAAAGAACACAAGGGAACATTGTTCACTCAAACTTTTTATGAAAGAGACTTTCTTTCCAACAAGTTAAAGTCACACAGTTGGTGCTGAAAATTTCATCTAATTTACATGAACACAGAATTTATAGTACCATTGACCATCGAGAATTTTCAGAAGCATCTAACATATCACGGACAATGAATGATCCAACCACCATTCTTGAAAAAAATGTCCGTTTCACTATCGACAAAAGCTTCGTACACATAATATTTCATGCCCCCTCAATAAAAATTATTGGACTCCGAATGTTTTGTTCAGGTAAGCTTGCGCATCCATTTTGTTGTTACCTGGTGACATATCATGTTGATACGATATATCTATGAGAATATGCTCTGGACTGGCGTCCATAAAAGTCGGTAACACTGTCTGAAGAATTATCTTGTATTTCCAGCTGTCCAATCAGAGGGTCTCAACAAGTTATTTTTAATGATATCAGTCCACATATTTACAGAAAAATGATTTTGCGTAGTATGAAACCATGGAGGTTTATACCATAAGTATTGTCCAAGCCCGCTCATGGGAATTGTGTGTATTGAACACTTTCAAGATTGCATGGAGCTTCATTTCTAAAATGGACAAAAGATGTAAAACTTGTGACCACGGTACCTTTTTTCATGAACCATTGTGCAAATTCCACACGCTTCGGGTAATCTTAGGATGCGATAACTGCATTCTTTGTAGATGGTAAGGATGCAAAATTTTCTCATGCAGTATCCACCGCACTGCCAACCCAAGTTGCTGAGCTAGTGTGCTGGTATTTGGATGATCTACAATGGACTGTAGGGCCTGTTCTAAGACTTTGACAGTATGCTACGTATCCTGCATGTTGATGCTCAGTGAACCACGTCCGTATAAATTGCGATGCTCACGTTCAAACGTTTGATGTTGCGGCATTTTCCCCAGTTTTCATAAACTTGCCATACTGCTTTTGCCAGCTGCCCCATATGCAAGATGCATAGGCGCTAGCTGTTGATGCGTAAAACGATTTATATTATCATTAGTAAGTCAGTTCGTACACTGGTGAAAACTGGAGTAATCAAGTCAACTGTACCCTTTTTGGATACACTCAACACCCTATAAATACGTATGAGTACATTTTTAGACATACTTTCCTGTGTGAAATCGGTTTCCTGACCCAATTCCTACCTTTTTCCGAAAGTTGCATCTCCAACAGAGAGTTCAAACTTTTTATAGTTATATTAAAATAAAAAAAATTAACAATGAGTCAAAATAAGTAAAAATAATCACGTTTATAATTACAACAAAATAACGAAAATAATGGATCCATAGGAATATAATATAGAACTTGATTTAAGGATTGCTAGAATATATGACATTTTCTATATTTTCTTATAAATTTTATAGCAAATCTTTTAATGGTATCTCGTAATTTTTCTCTAATTCAGAATTTTATGATCCGAGTGATAAACTCTCTAAGAGAGTAAATCATCTTCCCCAACCCTAGATCTCAAATAGTTTTTTAATGTTAATCTCTGCCGGCGTCCTGGCGCAGAGTAAGCGCATCTTCCTCGTGATCTGAGCGTTTCGGATTCGAGTACCTGTTTGGGCATGATTATTCTTCTGTGTAAGCGAATATGCGTGTGTTATCCTCATCATATGAGCTAGAAGTCAGACTTCTTCCCTCGGGTGTTGAGGGGTTCATACCCTCAGAAGCTACTGCACCCCCTCTTTCTGTTGTAAAGCGGACACGAGATCATTTTCAAATGTTAACCTTTTACACTCGGAAAGGTAATTCGATGCATATTTATTCAACAGTATAGTAAAATCATTAATTTGGTAATAATTCCTTTAATATAATTCAATATAAATAATTGTTTTAAATTGAACTTCCCTCTAAAATTTGATCTACATCTTCTTTCCACTCTGGATTTATTTTTAACAATCAAAATTAAAATATAATAAATAAATAAAATAATAATTTTTAACCATCAAAATTAATTATAAATAAATTAAATTCCAAAACCATATACCTTTTGAAATGATGTCCAAAAGAAGGCATTCAAATACGAAAGTTTAAGAAAGAAGTTTTTACAAATGCGAGAATAATTGCTAATATTAATTTCAGAATAGTAACAAAATTGTGATGTTATTCAAACAAGTTACTTTTACCCATAATATAAAATGTCTGTTAGTAAGATTCTAGAAAGCAAAATTCTGTGACTCAGTTGATTTCGTAAAATAAACCACCATTATTTTGGAAAGTTTTATCGAAAGAATTGCAACATTTGACAAGGCAGTCTCTAATCTGTCAGTGAATATCATTTGCATTATATTTAAAAACAAAACCATGTAAGATAGCGGTATTCACGGTAACTAATTATTCATTCAACTAATTTACTTTGCATTCTAAATAAAATTATATAGCTGACAACCTAACAACAAGCGTATTGAGATTTAAAGGATCTAACATTGCTTTGAAAGCATAGAAACTAAATTTAAAATATAGAGTGCTGATATTCAAATGCATGCATTCTTCATTCTAGGATTCAAAAAACCTCTGCGCTTTTGAGCATTTGTCAGAAGGCAAATTTTTTCATTATCAACAACAACAAAAATAAAAAGGATGAGAGGTAAAATGAGATGTTTACGTTTAGCAACAGTGTGAGAGCAGCTTATTTGCCGAGTTAAGGTAGTAATAACTCCCTTCTTTTTACGTATCTTCCCTTAGCGAAGAACAATCGTCGAAAAGTGATAGTGTCAAAATTTCGAAACGAAAAGAAAAATTCGGATTTAAAGAAGAATTAAAAAAATATTTCAAAGCCTTTTTCTTTTACAAAATCGTTAGAGGTGTAGATCTCTTAAAAAGACAGTAATTTATTCACAATGAATTCGAGTCGATTTTGTAATTGTTCATCAACGACAGGAGTCATGATAAATAAATAAATAAATAAACATTTTTACAGAGTTACAAAGGCCGGGATGGCTTGGTTGGTGGAGCGTTGGAATCGTATTCCTTTGGTTACGGGTTCGAAGCTCGCCGGCCAAAAAATTCCCCAAATGTATGGCGGCTGGCGCTCGATAAATCTGTTCGTGGTCGCTAAGTCCTCCATGTCGAGAGTAATACCACTGGGGTACTGGGTCAGAGGTGATCGTTCTCTGTTCAAGGTTTAAATTAAGATCTGAGATGAATGAATGAATTTCCAATAAATGAAGTCCGCCCCCTAAAAAGGGCTGTAGCGTGTGTGTAGCTAAGTCGTACTCTTGGCCCTAGGTGGCGCTACGTGTGAAACAAAGAAACGCCTTTCTTAGGCTTAAAATCTGCTGATTGTATCAGCTGGGCTTGCCCACGGCAAGTGCCATTAGTCACAACAAAACACACAGAAGTACAAATATAGAAATTAGCCTAAAATAAATTCAAAAACATGATTTTTTATCTTAAAAACTTTTTCAAATACGAAGCTAAATTGGCTAATTTACTAACCCTGCTATGCATAGTGTAGCGCTTTTGCTACATGTAATTTAAATTTATATGCTTCACATGATAGTTTCAAGTGATAATAAAAGCTAGAAAATTCTGTTTTAAATATTTTTTCACCCAAATTTATAAAAACGACTGATATATAGCTGTAGCAGTATTAGAACTACATTTAAACGGGTAACTTGGGAAAATACCAAATTCCTAGTCGTGTGAATGGTTCTACTATAAAATATTAACAAAATACTTTTTTTATTTTGTAAAAAAGAAACTTCTATTTATTATTCAGAAATTTTATGTGATTTGTTTGCTACTGGGATTTTGTTCAAATCATATTACATTCACTTAGATTATTTAATTAATTTAAAAAAAATAAGAACATAAATTTAAAAAATTAAAATAATTTTCCTAAACTCTCTCAAAACATGTATATTTTGCTGTAAAAAAAGTCATGCATTGTAGGGCTAAAATATGTCCTTTCTGGCATTGAAAAAATGCACAAATACAACATTGAATAAAATTTCTGTTTTTGAGATAAATGGAACATTTGAATGCGATAGTATTTGAAAAGAATGAACTCTAAACACAAGGATGGAATTGAACGAGTCTGGAGAAATAAAAATAAAGAAATGGCGTCGGAAAGACAATATTATCATTTATCATTCTATGATGCGTGGAAATAAAACTTAAATAATAGCTCGTAATTTTTTGCTGTCACTAGCAAATTCGTTATTGACATTCTGAAGTCAGATTCCAAATGCAGAAATGCAAATATGATTCCGAATATATTAATACTTATTAGAAAGAAAGAAATCTTATAAGTTCATCTATAAACAAGAACAAAAAGGAAAGGACTGATTTCTGGTATGTATTCTGATGCATCTTCATATTCGTAAAATCTCCTAACAGTAAATAAGAAGAAAAAAATATCCTTTTGGACAGATATTTGTTTTTGTCCGATGGCGTTGAAGATATTGAAATGGGAAATCGGAATTTATATATTCAAGCTTTCCTAATCAAATATTATGTTACCGAGTTCCTAAAATAATTTTGGTACTTTTACTTGTTTATTTTAAGTAATGAAGAAATATTTGATTTCTACGTGGTTAAAAGTACTGATTAGTTTCTAATTTTATCATGAAAAATTATTTAACGTTTCAGATTTTAATAGATATTTCACATAAGTAAATGTATTCTGTTTCGACATTTACTTGTTAGAAAAAAAGTGTTCTTCAGACATTAACCATCCAAACATTAGTTTACTAGTTGTCTAAGAAGACAATTTTTTTCATCAGGAATATGGGTCATATTTGATTTCAGATGAATCACTTATCACTTTTAGATATACTTTCTTGTCCATGATTTCTGCGAATAATTTCGCATTAAACCATGTTTCTTCATTTATTATTATGTCAGAAAATGATATTGTTTTGGAGATGAGGTTTTTGGAGTCAACAAAAATCCGTAGGCGAAAAATAAAAGAAAAAATTACTTGCACGAGCATCTCAAAAAAATCAGTTTTTAATAAGGTGTTGCCATTGCATTTACAAAAGATCTGATTTAAAAAAATAAGTTAGAATTACAGCATATAAAACCTAGAAAATTGTCATTTTGAACACGTGATTATATAAAAATGAAGCAAATAGACAATGTGATATTTTTTTTAACAATCAATGCAGGACAAAGTCTTTTGGATCTAAAAAGTGACTCATTCAATGAAACAATGAAAATTAATAAAAATATAATTTAACTTGCTGGAGCACGTGGTGCTTGGCTGTTCAAGAAATAATGTTCTGACATGATACATTGAAGTATGCATGGCGGATTTCAGTTCAATCTTTTTTATTTCAATTCAGCTCTCTTTATTGTGCATATGAGCCTTTTTAATAAAAAAGAAGTCTTGCTTTATAATAGTTCTATTAAAAAGTAATTGCGCGGTCAATCTGCCTTCTAAATTTCGAGAAGTTAAATCTCCACTTTTTATTTTTTTAACAAAATCCATATTCGTTAGCTTTCAACAATGGAAGAAAATTACTAATTATTTGTGAATGTAAATGTCCTATGATAAATTATTTTACGAAACTATAAAAGCTATTTGAATTTCAAAGTAGTAATGTAATCAAATGTTATAAATTCTGCTAATTTCGCATAACTATAAAACTGTTAATTTAAAACTAGAAAACTTTCTCAAAACAATAAAACTTTAAATAAACGCTGATTATAAATTTTGGTATTGGTTAGTATTAATTTTTGTTCAACGATATTCTATTACCGATGAAATTATCACGGAAAAATGCTAAAATATACCTCAAATTCTAATTATTTAAAATTATCGAAAAAAGTT
>JAOUZG010002243.1:877152-897615 GCA_026289955.1 Argiope argentata | reverse complement strand
CATCTAATACAAAAATTTGTTTATTGCTATGAGAAATAAATGTGCATAATTATTTCAAGTCGAATTTCTCTGAAAAGTTAATTTACATCAACTTAAACATTATGTAGGCGTTTTTAATAATTGAAAAATAATTAAATAAAACTTAAAATTGATCCACAATCTTGAATGGTGAATCAGAGGCCCCGTCGGTGGGCAAAGGGTTAAAATGTGACAATTCTGTAAGATCTCAGCAGATCGATGGAGATTCTCAAAGCTCTGAACGCTCCCTTGAGTAACATTTCGACAACCTTGTAAATGTTTCCTTTAGCCATTCCTTTTCTTTTCTCGTACACAAAGTATTGAGGAAATGTAGAAATCGTCAAAGAATTCGAACCAAGATTTTGTTGAATTTCCTAACTCCCGTGTTCGGAAAAATGTCTTTTAGTTTTATGCCTACCTATAATAATAATAAAAAAAATTCAAAAATTTTTACACTAGACAGATTAAAACTGAATCGCAGTCTTTATATTAAATAATAGGTATTTATAACATTTTAAGAAATACCATTCAGTGGAACTTTGATTGTTTGAATGTAAATTAAAGTGATCTATACAAGGAACAGAGAGAACTGGATAAATTAAATTCAGTGAAGAGAATAAATAACTTTACTGTAGATATCAGGAAAACTTTGTGCCATAAACAAGTAGTGGTTGAACGGCTATTGGTCTGCACCTTCAGAAGACACGAAAGCTAGAAAAATTCCAAGATTTTCTCACTACATTTGCATCATTTTTTTGTTTCAATCGAACAGCAAAAACATGTTTGAAACAAAATATATTGGTACTTACGTATTAAGCCATCGATCATTTACATCAAATCAAAAAACGGTCGCCGATAGATTGCCTATGCGCCAAAATAGGTTAGCCATGTATTCAAAAGTATTAAAGAATTTAGGCCACCAAAATGAAAGTTGGCGTGGTTGGCGAATCGACGGTCTAATACGTAAATACCAATATTTTTATCTTATACTATTAATGGCATGCTAAAGATTAATAGCCGTAAATTTCATTAAGAATCACACTATAAATTCCGTAAACATAGTATTCAAATAGTACAATGAAAGCTAAATTCAACAAGTTTAGTTAAGTTTAGTATAATTATATTAACACCCCGTTTTCCAGCAACACAGGAGCTATTTTGAGACGAGGGTCGTAATTTTGAACCATGATCAGAGGCAAAGACGTCATCTTAGCTGGCCTCCTCCTCTCCACATCACACCAACGAGAGAACGTTTGGCCCGGATGTATTTAAAGTGCATCAGAGCCGCTTCGGGGAGATCGAGTCTCGAACCTGAAATTTCTCGGATCCGAAGCCAAGACCTTACCACTATGACCTCACTAAATTCAACAAGGAGTTAACCGTCTATTGGCCGATAATGTCTGAAATATGTAAATGCAATAACTTAAATCTATCAAAAGAAAGTATGTGATTTTGGAACTACTAGCGTAGTGCTTCTGCGCCAAATTTTGGCTTCAATTCATCGAGAAAACACAAATTTGATTTTCAGATGCTATTAATCGCATGTCAACGATTAATTGAATTAATACTCAACATGGATCATATGATAGATTCAGTAATGCTACATTCACTCAGAAAGGTTAATATTTTGTTAATCCATCATGCTATTAATAAATCATAGACAAAATCCATAATACGTTAATAAACTATTGACAAAATCCATATTGAGTTCAAAAGTATTCAATCCTCAGCAATTGTTAATGCCGGCCACTCACTTGAAGCACTTTAACTTAGTGCAATTAGCAGTCAAGGGTTAATCATTAAGGATGGGCCCTGTGAGGACTTTCACAGCCATAAAATCGTGCAATTTAGATAGATATTTCGCCTCCACATCTTCTGTGTCTTTGGATTGGGATATATTAACTTTAATGAAATCCTGCTTGGCGTGAAATAAACGTTTTTCTACTCATTGTTGGCTTTGTTGTTCATTCCATTCGACGCCATAACCCCCATAACTATTTTCCGCGATCTTTTCTCAATAAAGGAGGATGACGACGGTATGTTCTCTGAATTTTTTTTATCTTATTGATTATCAATCCATTGAATTTGTCGATCGGATTTAGCAACACTTTTTACATATATACGGCCTCCAATGTGAACAGTTCACATTTAAAGAATGACAAACTTTCTTTATCTCGTCTCCAGGGCAAGTACAGAAATATTGTGGAATCGATCATTAATTACTTATTATGGGACGTACTTCCCACAAGACGTGTTGTATTGCGACTGGTGATGACATTAGAACCCACTTTCGATGTTCATCAATGCTTTCATATTGATCCGATTGTAGAGAGTTACTCAAACACATCAGAGCGTTTTGGAATGGTCAAGCAGTTATTATATCCCTATCGGGTATGTTTCTCCCTTTTGATTTGGTTTCACTCAAGCTACCATGTATTTATAAATTTTGCAAAAAATTTTTTATTCTCATGTCCTTTAAAGATTATCACTCAATGAATTTAATTTAAAATTTAACAGAAATGGAAGGTTCTGGATAAAACAAAATATCATATTTTAATGAAATTAGGTAATTTAAAAATTCATCTCCTTCCATATACCTCTTATTTATTCTCATGGTGACCTAAAGGATAAAAAATTTTAAAATTTGGTGGATGAATTTTTCGATGATGTGACGCTTGCATACATCACATGCATTGTTTCCGAATTCGAAATAGGATTTAATTATAAATATTTCAAAATCAGGACAATAAGTTTCGTTAATGAGATTTTTAGAGCGTCAAATTCCATTAAGAGCACAATTTCATACTACATAAATTTTAATCTAGTTTCGTGACCTGCTTAACCAAATTACTTTGTAGAATAGAAGTCACGCATGCATTTAATTAAAATATAAACGTCTTTGACAGAATTTAAGAACACGTTTAATAATATTACATGCATTTTAGTAGATTAAGTATTAAATTAGTATTTACGTAATAAGTGAATTAATTAATTTCAAAATTTATCCATGAATCCGAAATAATTTAATATATTTATCAAGATATACCAAGATTAAGATAAAATATCGTCCCGTGTAGAAAAATTTCTGTTTGAAATCGTTTGGATTTTTACTCTATAAAATAATAAGCTTTGAAATGCATGCATTTAAATTAGATCGATAATAATTTTCTATTCGGATATGTTTATTTTCTATATTTTGTGAATAATGCTAATTATTCACAAAGCCAATATCAAATAATTACGAAATTCCATTTTAATTATAAAAGGAAATGAAATCATGTTTGGTGATGCTTATATTTTATTTCCATTTTAACTTAATCATCTAACTTTAAAATAGTAATGTTATGTTGTAGCGCAGATCAAGTAAAGGATGTAAGAATTAAATTGTAAATTAAGATAGCATTGGCGACAGCTTTCTTGTTAAAATCGCTTGTTTTTTTAAAGAAATTACATCTTATTTTGGATGATAGGTCTGATATTAAACATTAATTAATATTTTAATTCCTGTAATAATATAAAGGGTGTTAGAGATATCGAATCTTTTCTAAATAGGTTTCGCTAACTAAATTACTTAATAGTTTCTTTTAATAATTACAAATTTAAAACAAACTATAACAATTCAATGCAGATGTCAAACAAGCCGATAGTATACGAAGGAATTGGTCACTTAACAGTTTTCCCCGTATGCCGTACGTGCATCGATTTATTAAATTTTGATGGCTGTAAGCTAAAAATAAACCACTCATGATGATTATAATTCGATATCAAAATTACTTCAAAAACATAGATAAGTCATGTATTCAGTGGTTTTCCATTTGAGACAAAATAAGAAAATATTCCTAAAATAGAGGTTATCATCTTATTAGATAGTAAAGATAATAAAACAATAAAGCGGTTAAAAGATAGGTAGAATAGTACATCCGAACATGAAAACGTTTCAGACAGCTTGCTCCATATATTTAATACAGCATGAGAGAGTGATTTCTGAGTCGGAAAATTTAATACATTTGTGAAACGTATTTTCTCACGCATTAAACACTCTGGTTTCCACTTGCACCATTTACATCTGTGACTCACACGTGATATAACCAAAACAGTAGCATAGTACATTTCTACGCTGCATAAATGATAAGAGAAGAGGGCATCGAATTACATACCGAATCATAATCTCAAGCATGAGTCAAGACAGCAGTAGGGTTTAGAGGTTAATTGCTCTATTCTGGTAAATTAACATTCATGTAAATAGAGACAAAAGCCTGTTATTTATGAATCATTAATGAGTGAATAAATCTCGTGTTTAAAGAAAAATTTCTCTTAAATGTTTCGATAATTTTGGATTAACATTTGACATCAAAATTCTATGAATAATATAGCAGTATTGTTTTAAAACGAGAACTTTACAGTTTTTTTTATTGCGATTAAAACAAAAACAAGTAGTATAAAAAATTAAGTCAATTCCTACTTAAATCAACAAAAAAATATTTGTTTCTTTTGATTCAATTATTATATTAATTGTAATTATTTATCAAAAAAATTGTTTTCGCAAAAATGGAACTCGTGTTCTTCACCTTAACGTGAAAAATACTGAAATCCTAGCATTTTACGAATTGAGTTGCTGTAAGTCCATCTGAGTTTTCAATACAAATGTGCTAAAACTCTATTTAAAGTATTAAAAATTAATTAAATTTAATGAATGAATTAATATTTGGAAAAAAAACTGTATTAACATCAAGTGTCATCATTTAAACTTGTACGTATTTACAAGTTTAAAAAATGCATTTGAACTTCAATGAAGGAGTGAAAAGTATTTTATTAACGATTGAAAATTTGAACAAGATATATATAGGGAGAGTGTGAACTAATAGTTGGAATTTTTTTTAAAAAAGATTAATTTTTACGAGCAATATTGTTATTTTTGTGTTAAAATGTGACAAGAAAAATTTTATATCAAACGAAGTATTTATTCATTCGAAAAATAATTGTGGTCAGTTTAATTAAAAGTTCGATGAATGAGAATATAATTAACAGAAGATCACATTCCTTCGAAATTATTTTGAGACATGTGAGAAAAGGAAATAAAAACTTTTCTCAAAATCACTAAAACTCAGTTTAGTGATGTCCTGCATAAATTCTACTTCTTACGATCGGAATTATCATAACGAAATAGTCAATATAAAAATTAGAAAAGCTTGAATTTTTATTTTGTTTTATACAAATTAATTTGCTTTCACCCATTGCCAATTTCAGCTTTGAATATTTATAACATCCTAACCAGTACGCCATAAAGTTATATTTGTATTATATTTTCTATTTAAAACTCTTTATGGTGAACAAGTGTATAACCATGAATATAAATTTTGATTGAAATGACAATTTTATGATTTTGAAACATTTATTCTTGTGTATAGCCTTTTAACCCTTTAACTGCCGCCGGCGTATATATACGCCTCACTCAACCGAATCGTTCACTGCCGCCGGCATATATATACGTCTTTCCGAAGTACGATCCTTTGCATTGCGCTGCTGTAAAGAAAACTGCTCCCACGGCTTTGGAATGCCGTAAAATGACCTTGACAATGTTTGAAACGGATTATCTAATTTCAGAGATGATAGATAGGGTATTGGTAAAGGGGATGTTTTTCAAACGACGAAAGTCATATCAGTGCAGTTTTTGCTTCTGTTTCTGTTTGAGTAGGTCGTGCTTTTTTATTCTTCATTTGCTTCCGTATTCATTCATTGTGCGAAGTAGATTTTTTTACGAAAATGTCTGACAATGATGAGAGTGATTTAGGTGACTATATTCCGTCATCTTCAGGATCAGAAACGTCGGAATATGATATTACATCAGATGAAGATGTTGGTTTATGTGTTCAGCCTTCTTTTAGGAAATACCACACAGCAGATAAGTTCTGTTTTATTACGCTGTTATTCTATACTTTAAATTTTCATTTTTTCCCTTTTTTTTATTTACTTTGAAATTAAAAAGGTTTTATATCGCAAAACGCACCTCTTTTTTCCCTCCAATACACCGCATAAGTACGCGCGCTCATATGAAAAACGGTGGCACTGGGCAGCGCATTTCCTAAGTTTTCGTCGGCAGATAAGGGGTTAAAAAGCTATAATTCGGTATATTATAAAATTTTTTAATTACTTTCGCAGTTCATCTGAATCATTAAACCGCTATAAATATTAAAAGTCGCTGGCAAACAGGAGATTACTCATCCACACGCCAAGGTCAGTACTTCAGTCGAATCACCGGAAAAGTGTCTTCCTCCATAAATACTCTTCTGCATTCACCATGTGAAATTGGATTTTTTCAATTAATTTTTTGGGAAATATTTTTTATTTAATATTTTTAATACTTGATCGAGTTTCTTTTTAAAACCTTTATAATTTTGCTTTTAAGTCTATTATTTAGGAAGATATATGGATTTTTGTCTTTGAATTCACATACATTATAATGTTATTTTACAAGTTAAGATGCTGTTTTATCAAATATGAAATATAAAATTTTCTGGCGGAAAACTTCATAAATTAAAATTGAATGAATATTTTTTGTTCACATTTCTTGGAAGATTTTCTCGATATGTTCTGCAGATCTTAAAAGACTGGATAAGTAATATAACCATTTAGAAGTATTTTTGTTGTTTTAGTTCTTCACAATGCGAAAAAATGGCAAATCTAGTATTCTTAGTAGAACCCCAATATTTAAAGGAGGATTAGAAATAAAACAATTTTTATCGCAGGAAGATGATATATATTTAGGAAAATATATATTTCCTAAGCTAGGGGCAAAATTTTAATAAATTATTTGATAAACTTTAAACAAAAGCATGTTTGCTTTATACTTCTTAGTCAAAAAAATATTTCTTTTCCAGTTATTTAAAAAAAACATTTGTCATTTAACTGCTATAATTTGGTTACAAGTATTAAAATACTTTTTAAAACACTATTTTAAAGCATGAGTTATTACAAAATCATGAACATAACAATATAATATTGTATTTAACCAAATTTGATTATTGTAATATCTTTTGTCTATTGGCCAACTTTTTGAACTTTAAATTTCCTATTATAATCAATTCCTTTTTATATTCGTCTACTTATATTTAGTTTGATACAGTGAACCAAATTCCTTGCTGTAATGATTCTCTTGGGTTAGCTTTTAAAATTTTTAAAAGTTGTGAAATATTTTTAGAAATCTTTAGTGCCCCATTTCATCTTGCGTACATTACATTTTTTACTGATCTAAATAACGTTGTTTCTTTTCGAAAGACATTTAATTTACTAGATGGGAACTTTTATGAAAAAGCCAAATTTATTATTTCATGTTGTAAATATTTCAATAAATAATGGCAAAGACCTTCGCAATGAAGATTTACACAAACTATATGAAAAGTTCTTCGAAAAAAGGATTTTCTGATTGGCAATATCTAAGTCACTATGGAAACGTAAACTTAACCCTTTCGGCCATCACAGCGGCATTCACTACAGCGGTATTTTAATTTCTTAAATTTTATTTCTTTTCAAACCTGTTGGTGGCATATACCTTAACTTCATTGCATTTTCACCACGGGTTTAGGACCCCGGAAGTTAAAAGTTTGGTCTCAAAACGTAAACAAAGGGGCACTGGCTTCGGGCCATACCGCGGTTCTTCAAATTAATCCAAAATTGTACATGTAGGACGGAATGTAAATGTTTGTTGTTGTTTTTATCGCCCCTTGGATTGAACCCTTAACTGAATGTAAATAGTGCGTATAAAACATAACTAGTTTAATTTTGAGGGATAATTGATGGTTAATTGTAACTTCATAGAATAATTGTTGTAGACATTCAAAAGGATTATTATCAATCGCTAAATTTTAATATAAATCAACAGCATTTATTTGTAGTTCCTGCCCTAACATTGTACTACTGGCTGTTCTCATGTTATTTACGTTTGGTCCGATTGTACTACAGGCTATGTGCGTAGTTGTAGGTTAAGGGGTTAAAATTAGAAAGTGTTCTCTTTAACTCAAAATGGCATTGTACGAACGACTTCATAAATTTTGTGAATGAATGATGCTTTTTTTAATATTCGAATTTATTTTTATTTCAGAATTTTTAAGTTGAATTATATTATGATATGAAAAATATTGAAAGAAAAAAATTCTGGAATTACGTAGTATAGATTCCACGAAAATTAATATAAACTCATTCAAAGTAATGTTGTAATAATCAAAATAGACTAAGTAAAAATAATTTTAAAGATTGCATAAATAATTGCTTATTCTGTAAGATTATTTTTTTCTTTAAATTGATTGTTAAAACAAAGCATCAAAAGATTTAAAAATCATAATGTCCAATCAACAGAAATGAAATGAAAACGATTTTTTTCTTTTATTTCTATGGTTTCAAAGGTTCCAAGATAAATATTCTGCCAGTGAGCGATAATAAGTTTGGTTAATACTTTTCATAAAAATGCGAGTCCAAATAAATGCTTGAAAGACTGTCGAATCTTTTAAAACAGGTTTTGTCAAACATATTAAAATTTTCCTTCTTCCTTATCAAATATTAATATATTCGTAACTGTATTTGCATTTTCCTAAAAATAATCAAACTTTAGAATATCAATATCGGAATGAAAATGTATTGGCAAAACTAAAAAGCTACGTATTACTCAGGTTTAATTTTTAATATATTTCTTCTTCAAAATTCCAATCTTAGTTTTGGAATGTGAACATTTATTTTCTTACTATTCTTGAAGAATTATTAACTTGTATAAAACAACCGTTGTTCAGCATAACTTTTCTTTTCAATTCAAAATCAGATATTTCTGTTTATTTTAAAATATATTTAGTTTTTATTCTGTTGTCTCATTTTGAAGTTGCAATTTCTTTTTATTCAAAATTAAATAATTTTCTTAGTTTTTTATTGTGCACTGAAATTTTCCGGGAGTGAAAATATGAATAAAAATTTTTCAGCTTTTCAGAAAGCACTTCATTTAGATGTTTTTTTTTAATTAGAAGAGTTGCTTTTAGAAAAAGTTTCCGGTACATTCTCAAGCCTCGAGAGGTGAAGGGGGGGGGAGTGAATCATTTTTTATGACTAAACTAAATGTTACAGATTTCATCAGTTTATTTTTATTAAAATTCTTAATTAAATTCTAAATAAGGGAATTAAATGTTTTGTTATATGTTAACCATTAATAATTATACTTTAATAAGTTGATTCATCAATTTTCCTGCTTTAAATATGAGTAATGAATCTATTGAAGAGGAATAAATCAAAATCTCTTTTCTAAAAACGAAATTATTATAATTCCTTCTTATGTATGTTGAATATCATTCCTTTTTAGTGTAAAGTCAACTTTATGCAGTCTATCTGCATCTTCAATATTGATAATAAAAATGAATGTGTTTGAAAATTATAATCATATCCATTGCTTCTATTGCATATTAATAGGTGTGAGTGAAAGTAATTTGAAAATTCTGATGCTAAATCAATACAGCTTTAGTAGTCTCCACTTGTTTTACACTTTTTATTCTCCTTAGCATATAAATTTGGACTTTTGATTATTATTTAATATTCTTCTAATCTAAATATTCTTTTAAATATATAAGTCAGTTAAATAGAACCTCTATTACAAATATTGATAATATATGAAACGTGATTGTGTCTCTCTTGATATGAATTCATTCATTCATACTCTTACCAATAATATTAATTGTAATTTCATTGCATGATCAGACGTCCCTCACCGGAGGGACGACTGATCTCTAGTCAATTAAGGCATAAAAAATTTAAGAAAATAAAAATTGTTGCTCTGTTTTTGATTTATGTTTGATTCACATCATTTTTAATATCAAAGATTTAAACGAAGTACTACCTTTAGAAAAGCTCGATTGTATAAAATAGGAAACGTCCTACACATACAAAAAATTTTCTAACAAATATTTATAACAAATTTCCATTTGTTATAAACAATTGGAAATTTATAGACCTCAAACGTGCCGTTTTTAAATTTACTGTAAAATATTTTACCTCATTCATTCAAAGATGCATTAAATAAGCGTTAAAATAAAATAAAAAATACATTGGCATCCAAATACTAATGAATAACAAATTGTTAAATGTAATTTAATATAAAATAAAGACATTAATTTTTTTCATGTATATTGAGATTGTATCGTGCCTAAATATGTCAAAAGCTCAACAAATTATATCAATGAAATTTCCAAAGTGTGTATTAAGAATAATTAAATAAATTTTAATTTTATGAGCAACATTGACGCAAATGCATGAAAAAGTCAAATATGTCAAAACAAAAATATGTCAATATATAATTGAATTCAATACAAATAAAACCTGTACTACTAAAAAAAAATTCAAACAGGCATCACCATTTGCGCTGAATAAAAAGGCAAAACTGTCATGTTTAAACTATTTAATTAATGGGAGTTGGTGTTTCATGTTCAAGAATGCATCACAATAAATACTAAAATCTAATTTCCTATTGATGGAATTCTAAATATTCAAATTTAGTTTTTAATTTTTTCATGAGTAGTTTTGAATTTTTTTTTTTGCGATTATAATATTTGTATCGTTTATACAAGAAAAGAAGAAAATTATTAACTGTCAGGGAGGCTAGAAATTTTCGCTGTATTTTCAGGGGGAAAAGTGGTTTAAAATACAACAAAGCAATAAAAAATATATTTGTTATGAAAAATGGTAACATAAAACTGAAAATTAAATTAAAAAAATGCTGATGACTTTGCTCAATTGTTTTTAGTTTTTACATGAAAATGAAATAGTCTGGCGAAATGGAAATGTGTACAAAAAATGAACTATAAAAATTAGATTACCTACATATGATGGCTTTCAAATTTAAATGAATTAAAATAATGTTCATGATTTTTTTTACTTTCTAATTCGGTTTATTGTCAAATTAGTGAAGAAAGAAAACTTTCTCAATTGAATTGCTCTTTCTACAGCGGATAGCAGAAGAAACTCTTTGAATTTCCTAGGAAAATTATTAATCAAATATTAATTAAAACTGCATTCCATCTCATTTGTTTTAAATTAGAGAAATATATTTAAATAAAGACAGCAATCTACGAACTCGTAACCTCGAACTAGTTTGATAGGGCTGTGTGAAGAAAATGTCCTGAATTATAGCCAAGAATCCGTGCAAGATTTCGGTAGACCCACGCCTTGATTAATTTATTTCAGAGATGCCCTCAAGAAATTCCAAGCAATTTTAACTTCGCATCAAATTCCATGAAATCATTTTTCTAACAAAACACACATTCCACAAGTAGTATTGTATTAATATTTTCTGTGTTAAACATGTTTTCTTTTTTCTCGATAAGTATTTCCAATTATAACTATTTAATTCAACCGAAAAGAAATTCTAGATTTTCAAGTATGGCGATATTCTGCGGTGAATGAATCAGGAAAGTGAATTATGCAGGAAGAATAGTTTCAATTCTCGAAATGTCGAGGAAAAATTAAGATTTTTGAAACTTTCTCAAAATTTAGAAAACTGCTTTTGCCACAAAGAATTATTTGCTGCAATCCATGCTTCATACGTTTTTACTAGCTTTAGAAACGGCATTACGGACAATACGTGCGCAGAATCCTTCGAAGTAGCATAATACAATGAATAAAGACATTTTTTTAACATTAAACTTTCACATTCAATGCTTTCAATAGATATTACTACTTCTAAAATTAAATTCTGTCTAAAATTTTGCGATTTGTCTTGTGTCTCAAATTCTGAGAAATTTTATGGATTTGTATGGACACAGCAGAAATACCTCACAGATACTTTCTTTATAATTAAAGATGACTTTTTATCATTTTGTGATTACCCCCAAATATATTTCTATTTGAGGAGGATTTTTACTTCTTATTCATTTTTTGAGGGATCATAATCTATTAAACAATGACATTTTATTTTTCCAAGC
This sequence comes from Argiope argentata, assembly GCA_026289955.1. NCBI lineage: Eukaryota > Metazoa > Arthropoda > Arachnida > Araneae > Araneidae > Argiope > Argiope argentata. The sequence goes on along the minus strand of JAOUZG010002243.1, from coordinate 885,649 downwards.
TCAAAAGAAATGAGAATTTTATTTTCTGCAACTGACATTCTAATGAAGATCTGTTACTCAGAAAAGGCTTCATCTGGAACAAGTGTTCCTCCAGGCTTAGCGAAAACACACACACACCTTCAAACAGAATTTCTTTTTTTTTTTTCCATTTCAGACGTGGGCGACGATGCCCAATTACAACTCTTTTTTTCTTCTAACGATCAACCGTCGTGTCCAAGTCCACAAGTACATTTGGAAACTAATATAAAATCTTCCTGAACGATGTGACATTTAAGAGTGACGTTTCAAAAATGTAGAATTTTTTTAGAGAAAATAAAATGATGGCTCTTTTGAGAAAGTTTATATTTAAAGCTGGTACTATTAATAGCAGTAGAAGCTCAAGTATGTTTCACCCTAGAATTTTGATTTTGGAATCGCCGAAGAGAAGCAATTGAACAAAGTTTTTAACCCTTTAAAGGGCCATTTTTTCTCTAGTCATGATATATTAAAATATTTTTCAAAACTCAGATTGCCTTAATAAAAGAGTTAAGGCAATAAGCAAAGTTCCTTTAACTTATTAGGTATATTTAATTTCAATATTTATTTATAAAGCAGCAAATTAAAACACCGCTGTTTGTGTGATATATTGAGCTGAAGTTTCTAAGTTTCTATCTTTTGACGAATTTCCGAGTTGTAAACATCCCTCAATTCTAAAATCACCCTTTGGGTACTATGCCTCTCTAGCCGTCCATGAGAAAGATAACTCAAAAACGTATTAAGCTAGAAGAATGGAATTTGGAAATTATGCCCAGAAAAAAATTGTCTATCCGATAGTTTGAATATAAGTTAACATGATTATTACACAAAGAAGACAGCTAGATGGATAAAATTCAATAAAGAGATTTAAAGTCTATGATGTGGATACTAATCAAATTTTAAGTGAAATCTAAATACTTGTTTGTCTGTACATTCAAATGCATGCATACATGATAACCTCAAAAACGCAAAATCTTAAAAGTATCAAATTTGATGTGTGTTTTTACGCCTGCAATTACGATTGGCAAGTTTTACGACGTGGCAAATTTTTGTAGTTGATGGCGGATAACACCTTTTTGAGATTCGATGTGAAAATGTTTCAAGAATAGCATTGCCGCTGATTTATGAATGAATTGTCGTAACAAACCTGCCATTTGTAAAAAATAAATCAATTGTCGTCAGTCTTGGCACAAGTGCTGCCTTTATTTGTTGGCAACAGGGTTTTATAATTACTTGCGGATTAAATAATCAATAACTATTTACATATTATTACAAATCTACAATGTTCCCAACACACTTACTCCAATCCGTTGAAAAGCCGTTTTACAAGCAGCTCTGTTGGATGCTGAATAAGTGGTCTCAGGGCTTAGTGACAAACTTGGAGACAAATCTGAAAATACTGGAATTTTTCGGATTTTTGGTAATAAAGCCAACTTGAAACGATATATGCCTGATTTTTCCAGAACCTTATCTTACCGACTCCAGAATTAATAGAATGCCGACATTCCAAGCTGAAGACAATTATGGAAAGAGTTGCCTGAAAGTTTTATAGTTTCGTAGCGAGTCAATGGCGAAACTCAAGTGTTTGCTGAATTGAGTTGCCAGCCGGATCCTGGTGTTTATATTAGAAAAAACATGGTATGACAAGAATTTTTATGGAATAAGCCCGTGTGGAATAGCTAATCGTATGGCACCGAGTCGACAGTTCAATATAGCTAAAGCAAGGAGACAGTGGAGAATTGTAGTTGTTTGGGCAGACAGTAGAGAGTAGTTACGAAAATTCCCTCGTCCTGCTGAATCCTGTGTGCCTGCTTTGTGCGTTGCAATTGCTATTACTACTCGTGGTCTATTGTTTGTTGTGTGCTACTATGCGTTGCTTGTGTACGCCTCGGCTTAATATTTGTGGTCTTTGTATTAGTGTCTTCACGTTTAATAAATGTTGTTATTCGTAACTAAAGGACTGTTCTTCATCGACCAAGAAATTGAAAACCAACCCCGGGAATTCCTTAATAATATATACAATTAAATTTTGATTTGAATTTAATTTTATTTGAGGCGTTCCCACTGGAGCTCCTAGAAACGCATTCGTGCATGTATCGACCATGCGTTTCTCAAGCACAACTTTTCCTATCTTCTCACTTCATCTTGTTTCAGCCTTGAGGCTTGAACAGGCACTTGGAGGTTAGAGGCGTGATATCCATATTTAATGCCTATTCCAATAAATATAATATTCAAGAGTTTTCAAGTAGTTACAACAAATTTCACACACACCCCCCCAAAAAAACAACATTTGCATATCTTGGGTATTATAGATGTTAAATTCTCTCATTTCAAGGAATCCAAGTGGAGTAAAAAATGTAATTGTATTTTCTTTAAACATGTGGACAATCGTTGAATTTTTTTGATATCGTCTACATTGAATCGAATTCATTTAGAAATATTCACTAGTTTCCATATAACAATCAACTCGTTCACTTCCTAGTGAAACGTATATTAGCTTAATCAGCGAACTCATCTTCAAAATTCAAATATCATAGTCCTAATTCATGGAATTTTAAATAATTGTTATTCTAGCTTAAACGAACAAACATTTTGCTTTCAACAGAATACACTAGAAATGCACCGTTGATAAATATTTCATATAAAACCTATTGCCCACTTTCGCTGTTTAGCGCAAAGGGCGAAATGTGCGGAAGCGTTTGATTTTGAAGTCAAAATAATGAATGAGTAATGCCTTTCTCGTTGGAAAGGCGTGTTGTTTTAATATCGAGTGTAATCCACCTTTCGGTAATTATCAACGATGGCGTTTAATTCCGTTCTGTTTCGCTGAATGTTGCAGGGAATTCAAAGTATATCTGTTAATTGATCGCAGGGAACGGAAGATCGTTATAGAACGATTCTTCAAAATGTATGCAATGAATTTTCAGCTGTTTAATTCAGTCAAGACGAGCAATACTGCAAATATATTTTACAAAAAAAGTACTGTTTAAATGCATATTTTAAAAAAATCTTCATTTTTAAATAACCAGTTTTAGTAAAATTCTATCAATCTATTTATTTATTTATATATTGCTAGAGGACTTTGCTGTTTTCTGAAAAAAAAAATGAATGTATGGTTGGTTAAAAAATATCCAAAGATATTGCTTGCTTATTAGAAACTAATAATCTTATAATAAGTTGTAATATTTTTTGCCGCTGCAAAAATATTTTCTTTGTAAGCTTATGGAGCATTTAAAGATAATATAAATTAAATGTGTAGATTTACATATCCCCGCTTTTTGTCCCAATAGCAGTATTCGATTTCGAATACATGTGGCAATTTATCCTAATTTTAATATTATAATATTATTAGAAGTTAATTAGCAATTTATACTCCAATTAAATTAAATTTTAATGGTATGAGTGACAAACTATCTAACAGTTAATAAAGGAAGAAAAAAACTATTTCAAGATTCCCAAGTATTTATTATAATGAATACTAAAAATATTCTAGTTCTAAAAATAGTTTATCATTCAATTTATATATTTTCTTTTACTGCAGCGTTATCTATCAGTGGTAATATTACCTAAATTTTCAGTTTGGTGATGTAAAACTCCCTCATATCACAAGCGTGAAGCTTTAAAAAATGTATTGCTATAGCATTCTGTATATCTCTTATTGATTTTTTAAAATACCAGTTCTTTTTCAGATCTTTATATATATATATATATATATATATATATATTATATATATATATATATATATATATATATATATATATATATATATGCGCCACTTAATCATTTACTATCAGATAATTACTTTGAAGTATAATTATGCCGCTAATTCACACTTATTTATTGTTCCGAAGAATTAATTTGCACCTCCTTATAGCTCCGTAGGTATTTTTAACAATCGAATTAAAAATGAATAAATGAAACGTTAAAATCACACACCGTCTTGTCCGTGAGAAGTTTTTCGAGTTCAAAAGCTTAAATCATGAGCACAAATATATAATTTCAGAATTTTATGTTTTAAAAATAGGCTCTAATACTCTGGATAAATTTCTTTAATCGTTTTTAGGGATTTTTAAAACCAAACATTGCTTAAAATAGTCTCTCATATCTTGAAACACGCACCTAAACTTTACAAAATTTTCATTAGTTTATTTAATTTTTTTGTTAAACGTGAATTTATTTCATACAAAGTTGTTAGCATTCGGCTTACCAAAAAGGATTCAAAACGAAATTTGATTCATAGAAGTGAAGAAGAATATTCATTCAATCCGCTAATGAAACAATTTCTGATAAGAAAAATAGGATTTTTTTTCCGAAATTAATACGAAAACAAAAGATGGCTTCGGTAACGAGAGTTAAAATGCACTATTTAAATCGGGTCGGGTGCAACAATGAACAAAATGGATGATTATTGAATCTTATAATATATTGCCTTAAATTGAAAAGAATAAAGGCGATGAAACATTAGAAACTAAACCCGATAAAACAAAAAGTGACTAATGAAAGGCGGTTACTGAATTCACAAAAGTAAAATGGATGACTGATTGTCCACAATCTCATTTGTCTTTTAAAAACAATTGAATTATTCGCATCTTTATCGCTCCCACTATTTTCCACATTAATTATATTTTCCATTGTCCTTCTCTTTTTGTATTTAAATGGGATCTAGAGAAACAAAAAGGCTGTTTGTCAAAATATCAATTAACTTCATTTGAAATTGCGCATTTAAAAATGAAAGCAGAATAAAATATTTTGGTTAGTTAAGGAATATTATCTGGAATAACCTTACTCGAAGCCTCTAAATCAGATTAATAAGGAAATTATTTCATACTTATCACAGATTGAAGTCATTTTTTCTGCTTAACTATTGCTATTGGTTTCTCCAAACTATCTCGGCACGTTTTCTTCCATCCTATTACAGTTACAAAATCGCATACCAAAATTGACATGTTCAAGTCATAAAATTTTTGTTATTGTCTTTATACACTTTTGAAAGTACAGACTAATAGATGTTCAAGCCTTTGCGGGGTTTGTTTCAAAATTTGTAAGCTATCTAAACTATAAATATGAAATGAATTCAGTGTATAGTAATATTCGCATTTCAATCCGCATAACTCATTCACTAATTTCAAAAGAATTATATAAAACCTGCAACTTTCTCTTTGTTAAAATGAAATACCAAATAGTTAACAATGTTGAAAGGATCAAGTCGCCTATTGAACGAATCGTCTGGAGAGCACTGTGAAATTTTCACCCCTACCCCTTATTATTTTCATATCTTAATATTTGAATGTCTTCTTTCACATAGAAATGCACAGTTACAGGAGATAGAAGTGTTAAAACTTTCGTTCTTTGGCAATTTCATTATCTAAGTAAATCTTACTTATATAACGTTGATGTTGCTTTTTCATTTCTTGAAAAGTATCAAGCCCTAGTACAATGTTACTTTCAGATAAGGGGCTATACGTAACCTGCTGCAAAACTATTAAGGATACCAGCTCTTCCTGGTAAATAGTTCTTTGTCCGATACTAATGAGAGAGTTGATTATGAAAAAAATTGTAATAAACGAAGAAAGTAAATGAAAAAAAGCACTCAAATTCCCTTTCCTGATTTTTTTTCGCGATTATTATTATATTTCATTTATTTACACACATACGAATACATAGAAAGAGTCACAATTCTCTAAAAATTTGAAATTTTGAAGAATCTTAATTTAGATTTTTTTTTTGAATTCTAAAAGACATTTTTTGGCATTATGTCTATCATCTGTCCATCTTTGACAAAGCTATGTGAAAAAATGGTTTGAGTTATATGGATAGAATTTTTCATAAGTTATTTACATCACATTCGTAAATTTTTTATTAAATTTTAAGCAAATTCCGTTAAGAGAAAATTTCTTTGGCTCTTCTAATATGTTAATACAATAACTTCAAAATAATTTAAAATTAAAATTCTATATCGTGTTTTAACATTAGTGTTATAGATATCTACTAACTATTGAGCTAGACCTACCGAGAGGCTGATCTCGGAGCATTCAGAAGCATGCCGATAAACGAAAGAAAATAAATATATCAAATTGGGCATTAGATATTGTGATTGTAATTAGATATTGTGTTGTAGTTCTGTAGATAGCTTTGGTTTCACTCAGCTGGGAAAAACGCATCTAAAATACAAATTCAATTTTCAGATATTATTAACTGCATTCTGGAAATTTATCACCCTCAAACTCGCCAAAGATGAATCGATAGATTCAATAAAAAGGTTAAATTTACGCCAAACGTTAATATGTTGTTTAAACAAAAGTAAAAACATGAAACAGAAAAAGAAATAAATAGAATCTCAAGATCTTTTGAAAAATACCTTTTTTTTTATCCAGCAAGATTTTTTTCTGTTTTGGTTTGTATTCGATTTTAGGAAAAATTTTCAAGTGGTTTTCTTCACCCCCCCCCCTCCTTGCAATTTTTTAAAAAAATATGTCCTTTTGATGTTTTAAAAGAATTTAAGTTACAACAGGCAATGCTTCAAATTTTTATTTTGTTCGCTCGGATGCAGAATTATAATATTATTCTTATTTATAGTGAAATGAAAATAACATTCATTAAATCTGTAAAGAAGTAACATCCAGGTTGATTTTCTAAAAAAGTAGAATTAAAATTCATAAACTTTTATTAGTGTAAATATTATTACATAATATAATTATCTCTGAGTATTCATTGTTCAACATAGTTTAAATTTCCCTTCAGAAAAGTAGTGCGTAAAATAAAATGATGTATTTTGTGTCTTTCAGATAATTATATTAAACATTTATTGGCATATTAATACAAATTAAATTTTAGAAAAATGAACCATCCAAATATTATTTAAATGTTATAAAGTATTTTTGTGGTATAATACATGTTGCGAAATTCGTCTTTAGATTCGCAAAAAACTCGGTTCTTTTCACACAGCAGCATCCAATTTCGAATACATATATAAATTCTAAAGATTAAATCTTTTCGAATACATGCTGTAACATTTTCTTTTTGTGTATGAATTATAAAAAATCCCTTTCTACCATCTGTTACTGACTTTAAAAGAGGATTTTTCGCTTTTATATATATTTTTCAGACGGAACTAAAAAAAAACTAAACGGAAGTTCACACATTATCGAAAGTATATTACCAAATTAAAAAAAAACATACATCCATAATAACCATTTGCTTTATAATAAGACTATCGAAGGAAAAGAACAACTGTGTGCAGTTATTTTATATTTTAATGATGATAAAGTCAATGAAGTGTTATTATCAAATTATATCTATCATAAAAAAATTCTGCTTCATATTATTAATACTTGATTATTAAATATTCTAACATAAAATAAACTTTATAATCAATATAGTTTGGTAATAAGAATTATTCGCCAATAAATAACTGAAATCAGAAGACAAAACAATAGAATAAAGTGTGTTAAATTTTAATTAGTAAAGGAGACAGAGGAGTGAAATTTAAATTACTTAATAAGAGAGACAGGGACAATAAATTATTAATTTTCGCATCAAAAAGAATGATCCGAGAGTGTAATAACTGGAAACATAAGTGATGACTTGATTGTGTGTTTTTTTTTTTTTTTTGCTACGCATTATATTAATTGTATTCCCCGAAGTGCTATTTCCATCATTTCACAATAAAATATCGTGAAAGAAAAGATCTAACTGTCAAATATTTTAATTAATGTGTTTTGCAATTCACATTGCCGATATTTATTACGTAGTAAAATAATGAGCATGTATAAAAGAATTTTAAGCGCGATGAAATATTTGAATGAAGTTATTTTTGAAAGGCAACCAGAACTCCACTCTTATTATATTACTCACCAGTTTTAAATATCTCTAATGGAGGTTTATATTTCTATTCTTTAAAGAAGAAAGATTTTTGAAATGTGGAATTATTATTTGGTAAGGTTATTTTAATCAACTCAAATATCTTTCAAACAAGAACTGACATTTTCTTTTTATTTTGTGGTACAAGAATGTCTTTCAAAATAATAAAGATTTATGGATCATCTAGCTGTCTTTGGTGATCAGCATATTGGCCCAGATTATTATTATGAAATGCGTAGAATGATTTAACTTGTTAAATGATTATTATGGGATGCATTTTTTACATTTCATTATATTAATACGACATTAAAATAAGAGCTGGCTTTCTGGAACGAAGGTAGCGTGTCTTCCTCGTGTCCTGGATTTGGGCATGATTGTTCTTCTGTGTGTGCTATCTGTAAGATGTATGAATGCGCCCCCCCTTGTAAAAAAGGGGCTGTGCAAGCGTGTGTGTGTTTCCTCCTTATATGAGCTATAAGTCAGACTTTTGCCCTTGGGTGCTCAGGCATCTATACCCTCAGAAGCTATTGCACCCCTCTTTTCGTGGTAAAAAGTGAATATGACATCATTATCAGTAAAAAAGGAATTCATTTGAATTAATTTTATTTGACACGCACGCAC
>JAOUZG010002243.1:858386-877142 GCA_026289955.1 Argiope argentata | reverse complement strand
CACACACACACACACACACACACACACACACACACACACACACTGCTGTACTAGGAGGGATAAAATGCCCATTCAATTCCATTTGAATCAGTGCCCAGGGTACAGAATAAGAAAATAAGAAACGGTTAAAGGAAAACAATTACTTTATTTAGAGTAAGCAAAATTAAGGACATTAGCAATTAAGACAAGGAAGGTTAATTACATTAAAGTTAAGATATTTAGAGGGCACCAAAGGCAATGCGCAGGCATCTTGGTAGATGCCTGCATGTAGCAAAGCTTACTGCCACCGTAGGGTAAGATTTTTAAATACTCATCTTTCAGGGAACGAAGAATTCTCCTTTTTCGAGAGAGGGCCAGTGCGAATACCAACATAGCCGTCTATCTCGTGACGACCACGATACCAATAGCTTGCTTTTTACTCACACCTATGGCCATATGACTTAGCAGTTTGGATTAGTAGAAATCAGGGTGCCATCTGTTACAATACAATAAAATTAAATTGATATCTGGGTGCGTTCGGTGTAATAGTTGAATAGTAATGGCCTCAAATTAAGTCTACATATATAATTATAATATATTAGGAAATAAAAGAGGAAATGAAAATCCTACAATAAAAAAAGAGTAAAACTGAATATTTTGAGAGATGAGTTTGAAATACATCGTATCATTTAAAAGCATTTCTATAAGCTGTGCAATCAACTTAATTTTTAAGCCTGAAAAGCAATAAATCGCCATTTTCTTCACGTGCTCTTTGGGGCTTCAAAAGAATTCAAACCAACCTATTATATTCTCACTTGCTAATGAAGATCATTTTGATAAAATGATTTCTTTTGAACATATTCGTATGAATTCAAACATTCTAGCCATAACAATTTATCATCTAGCACGTTTGCCTATTTTGTGATATTTTCTTTCTTTTGACGGAGCGAATTGTTTGGTGATACGAGTGATCTAAGGAACATTTCTTCTAACATTTTGTAGTTGCAATGATTATATAAGCGAAGTGCAAACTTCTACTCAACTGTAAAAATATTCAATAAAGTGGTCTGAAATTGATTTGATTATTTGTTTACATTTGTCTGTTGCCGTTGGGCAATAAATGATACGATTTCTGTGTCCCTTATGTTAGCTTTTTGTATACATAAGTTACAGGTATCGAAGACTTCTTTAAAAATGTTTGCATATCAATTTGTCTCAGCGTGAAATAGCAACAACCTATATAATATTTTAGCATGCTGTTTTTACTCTTTTATTTCAGATGCCAGTCGTGTTTCGGGAACCATCTATTTCTCAATCCAAGTGCGTGTGGGAAATTTAACTCAAAAACATTTTAAAAGGGAAAATGTAATTTGGTATCTGGTTCTATTAGAGTTTTGATACTTGTCCGATAGGAAGAGATAAAAAATACATATTCTATTCTTTTTCGTAACTACAAATTTGAACATAAAAGGGCCTTAATATGCAGTGAACTGTGAAAGATAATACTAAGTTGCGGAAAAGAAATTCATTATTATGTTACAGACGTCTACCGAGAAAATAATGGATTTCTTTCTCCATTATTTTCAAAAATTACATATGAAAATAAAATAATGAAAATTTTTGGAAAGAAATCCATTATTTTCTCGTTAGATGGCTGTAAAATAAAAATAAATTTCTTTTTCAGCAACCTAATATTTTTGTTATTTATTTGTCAAAAGTAGGAAAATTGATTTCGATTCCTTTTCTTATTTATTCACTTAATGCAATGATATTCTATTATTCTTTCATTTATAAAAAGGATAACCATGTAAACTCTTGCAAATATTCTTAGAAATGGGGTAAATACATTCAGTGATATTTTCTTTCATTAGTCAATTATCTATAATTACTTTTTCTAAAATAATAATCATTATAAACTATTTATAACTTAATATTTGAATAAAATAATCTTAAACTAAATAATGTAGTTGAAAAAATATCATATGAACACTTTTCCGTATATCAAACAAGAACACTTCAAACAATTATCAAATTTAAAAAAGCTGGGTAAAATATTTTTGTTGCAGAATTCGTGAAATATCAAATAATTTGTGTAATGTCTAATACGAAAGCCAATAAATTTTATCTGGTTTCAACTAAAGAGGGAAAACCTTTTTGTCGAGAGACAGATTTCTTGCGAATAATAACCATCTGAATTTATAGATACTGATTTCGTTTGCTTCACAAATTAAAATTTGATTGAATTTGCTTCACAAATCACAAAAGAATGTGAATTGATGTTTTGAATAAATAGATAAATTTATTTTAAGGAGATGATGTTTTTAGGTAATTTTTCAAAATCTTTTCATAAATTGTATTTCTTTCCCTGTAAGAATGAAAGGCCCTTCGTTAAATATAGCTAACAACTTAAAACTATTTATGTAACCATCAAAAATTTTACGAGCAGCATTTATAAAATTACAACAACTTTTTTTTAAAATTTTCGCTTCGAGAGACTGGGAATAATATGAATAGTCCTTGATAGTTTTTATTTTATTTACCCAATACCATGTAAATATTTCTGTTGTTTATTGGACGATACTATTCCCTTGGAGAAAACTATTAATCTTTGTTAAACTAATTAATCACTATGTTTCAACTGCCGGCGTCCTAACACAGAGGTAGCACGTCTTCTTTGTGATTTGGTCGTTCTGGGTTCGAGTCTCGGCCAGGGCAAGGTCGTTCTTCCGCATTCTATCTGTGAGGTGAGTGTATGCGCCCCTTGCCCCTGTAAAAAGAGACTATGCAAGTAAATGTGTATGTCATCTTCATATGAGTTAGGAGTCAGACTTCTGCCCCCGGGTGGTGCTTAGGGGTTCCATAGCATCAGAAGCTATTTCACCCCTTCTTCTATTGTAAAGCGGACACGCCATCCCCATGTTTGAACTCCCTTTGTTAATCGTCTTTCCTGACTCCCAAATCAGAGCAACAGTTCGTCATCTATATCCATTTACTATTAGAAACTGAGATTTTCAGTGATTGTCGAATTCAGAAAGCGGCTAATTCTAATTATACGATTTAGATGCGCATAAACCATATGGGCCATCAGTGTGAAAGCCTTAGTATATTGACAATTTTGAGTAGGTAGGTTGTCTACATATATATATGTGTTATGTTTGTGGATGATAATGGGTCTCGATTCGGCTGCGATAGAATGTTGATTCAAGACGGAATTCCATCAATGTTTCTTACAAGCATAAAGATCTGATGATATATCTATCAATATTCATGCTTTGTGGTCAATGAATGTTGATTAGAGAGTGTATAACTGCCTTAATCCCAAGTACTCACTCACGTTTATAAATACAGTAGTAGGCTGGACATAGTAGTGGGTTAAAAAGACATTTAGAGAAAGTCCTTATAAGTGCGTCAGTGAAATACGTCTAGCTGTGCTGAATAATGGACAACAAAGGGTTAAATGTCTTTAATGTAGTGTGGTACTCGTCATCATTGTATGGAAGAATATTCCCTTAAAATTAAAAGGCCCTTGGCGGCTTGGTGGTTAGGTTGTGGCAACGGAACCAGAAGGTTTCAAGTTCGGCATCCGATTCCACCCGAGAACCGTCGTGTAAAAGGGGCTCTGGTGCTTGTTAAATTCGTCCGTGTGGGACGTCCTCCCGCTATTGTGACGTGGTGTGGAGAGGGAGGTACCAGCTCAGGTACCTTCCTCGTAATCTGACAGCGATTCAAAATGACGAGGTACCTTTAAAAAAGGCCCATCCTTTTAAAAAGCCATAAAATGTTTTAAAATAAAAGGTAATTTTCTAAATGAGGATAATGTATTTTTAAACAAGGTGTCAGTCATGTCTATTATATCATTAGTCATTCATTGGATATAATGTGTAAATGCTGACTAGCATTTTTTTTTTTTTTTTTGGAAATTCAAAGTAAAATATTTTTATTTCCAATATTAAATATAAAGCCTGTTGGAGTTTTAGCATTGTTATGATGTGGCAATTTAAGGAGTACATTCAGGTTCAGTTTTACTTGTTTGAGTCTTAACTCAATCAATATTGAAAAATCCAGACAATCCTCAACGACATTGCTTCTTTTCCCCGAAACACCAGAAAATCAGAATTTATTTTTACCGCTTTTGTCAAGTGTTGTAGAATGAATACTCCTGACGGAGGCTTATTCGTTAGGAAGAATAGTCCAACTAAATTTAGGAAACGTGGAGGAATTTCGAGAACTGAAAAAGAAGTTTTGAGTTAAGGAGGAGAGGGGTCCTCTTTGATGCGAAAAACTCTTAACATGGGCTACGATTGTGTGTATATGTGTTTGAGAATGTTGGGAACTTTACTTTTCTCTTATTGGGCTGAACACTATAATTATTTATCAATTTAATTTTTACAGCTTTTCATTTTATTTCGTTTTTTTTATTCAAATATTTAGATTAGACATTTTATAGTTTGTATAGGATCTAGCAATCTTGTCGTGCAGGTGTTTCTAGAATTGAATATTTTCAGCACACTTCTAATCAGGCATAAAATGGGGATAAATGTTAGCGTGCAAAACGCAACGAAGAACAAATTATACAAATAAAATTTATCGTACTTAGAAAAATCTATCCCTTATTTTGTTACCGATTATTCAAATCAAACTTCTGTGCTGCTGTAATTTCAAAACTGATTGCGTGCACTGGAAAACGGAGTTCTTAGACAATTAGATAATTGCCTGTATTTCTTTTATTTAAATCGGGAGGAAAATTGCTTTGCAATTGTTAATAAGCCCTTACTCAACATAATGTTTTGTTAAGGAAGGGGGAGGATTTTGAGAGGGTAATTCTAAAGCTGGCATTGCTTTTTGTGAAGTTGACTCTTGTTTCCTTAGTTAAAAATAAAAATTAAACCTCAATAGAAATGTGGCATAAATTACATGGAAATCGTCTGAAAAGTAAATCAATAAAATAGTAAACTAGATACTATACATTAATTCAATTTTATTAAGTAATAAATGTAGGAATTAGAAGTTAAATACAAAAAAACACTTGAAAATTATAGCAAAATCAAGAAAACGTTAACAATCGAAATGGAGAAATAAATTTCGACTCAAGGTCACGGCTTCGGAATCAAAGGATTTCAGGTTCGGGATCCGATTTCACCTGAGAACTATAGTGGAAGCTTTCTGGAGCACGTTAAATCCGTCAGGTTCAAAAGTTCTCCCGCCGGTATAGTGTGAAATTTTTGAGTGCGGGTGGCAGTTACGGCGTTCTTGTTATCTGGCTGTGGCTCAAAATTATGAATTACGTCCTCAAAATAGCCCTAATTTTAATTATAAAATGGAACGCTAATATTGCTAAATAAAAATAACCATGAGATTACCCTTAACATTTTGTTAATGAAGCGTTTGTTAAAAAGTTGGGATAAAACGAGTTGAGACAGAAAATTTTATATGAATCACAAATACTGGATATTTAGCGAGTTTACAATTTTTAGTTGCAAAAATCGTTCCCTCTAACTTTCAATGCTCCATTTATGAAAATGCTTTACAAAAGTGTTGAAAGCTTTCATCTGTTCACCGAGTGCCCAAACGTATTGCTCCTTAAAGCGATTTTATATGATGTTATGATAAAAATTCTTTTTTCTATCAAACAATTGTTTTTTGATCATTTTCTCAATAACTTTAGCCAGCTTTTATTGTTATTTCTCTTTTAGCAAGCCTATTATCCTTTTTAATTAAAGCTATAAGACTATTCTTTTAGCTTGTAAAGTTATTTCCCTTTTTCCAGTTATTTTCGAGTGAGTTATTGGCCTACAAGCTAACTGAATGAGGATTCAATAAAATTCCTTTCGGAAATATCACTTTTTTTATTCCATTGGGAATTTCAATATCTTTTGATATGAGCAAATTGAGCACTGATACTCCATCTTGAAATGTTCCCGAAGTGCTATTTTATTATATTGATACTCTTATGTTTCGTGAAACAGAAAATTGACAAGATAATTTACGAACTGTCGGTCTGAAATATTATGATGTCCAAACCGGATCAAATTGTCTTGAAAGAGTCATTTCGTTGTCATTTAGTCTATCCATATTTAATAAATGTGAATTTTGTGCATTTGGTATATAAATAGAGAAAAGTTCTTTTTAAAATTAAAATAAAGTTCTTTATCAAAATTAAAGACAGGTTTATTCAAAATGTTTCCCACAGAAACTGCAAAATTGAATCTTCCGAGAAGCAGACGAAGGAGTGAAGAAAAGAGACTTGAATGGTCTGGGCGTCCGAGGTTGGATACCTTGTACGGATAGGGTTGTTCTTTACTCTGCGTTATTCTGTAGAAAAAGATTGTGCAATCAATCGAGTATGTGCCATCTCCATATTGGCTAGAATTCTGACTTCTGCCCTCGAATGCTCTGGGGCTTTTACTCTTAGAAGTTACTGTACAAACTCGACTTAAATCATTAGCTTCGTCCATGAGCCTGTTTATAGCAAGTGTCATAAGTAATAACAACAACATAAATTATCATAATTTGTTATTGATCCGGATTTACTTTTCACTAAGAATCCACTGAAATACATATTTAGAGTTATTTTTATAAACAATATATTCAAAAATAATCTAAATGCAAGCATGTCATACTTATATTATCATTTTTGGATGTTTCGGACTGAAATATCAAATATAGCTAAATTTTTTATCCATCTTAATTTTCTCATAATATTTATCGAAAAATTGTTTATATTGACAAAATTTCTTAAATAATATTTATTGTGTTTATAAATGGCTTGCATCGTTGGCAGAACAAAGTGTTACAAAGCTTGATGTTTTCGACTAACTTCTTTTGTTTCCAGCATTCAACCATTTAGTAGAATTCATTCAAAATATTTATCTGCCAAAATAAACTAAGAATTTCAATTTTAATAAGTTAAAATTTCTATTAAATGAAAATAGAATATGAGAAGAGGAATTTTAAGAAGCCTGAAGAGGAAAAAATATCAACTGATTTAAGTGTCAAGAAAAAAATCGAATAGATGATGGGGAGAAATAATTCTAAAACTCTTTAAAAATTTCTTTCATTTTGCTTCGAGAATTGGTTTTTCTTTTCCTGCTGGAAAATTTAAATGTTTTTTAAGACAAATACATAAAGAAATGTTTGTTCGAAATATATAATTGACTGGTAAATTCTTTTATTCCTTAAGTTGAAATTAAAACCTTTAAAAAATAAACAAAGAAATGATGTTATTTCTTTATTCACGAAGAATTACGTACTTTACGTAGAATTATTTTGGAAAATCGTTATCGATTTTTTGAAAAGTTATTTTTTTCTTTCATAAATGTGTATGATGAATTATATAATTGGAACCTCTTACAGAAAGATTTCACCAATTTTTAAAATGAATTAACTTTGTTTTCGTATTTTGATAATTCTATTAAAAATTATTTGTATAAATTGCACCGCCATATACATTTTCTTATTATTTCAAAACCTGGAAAAACGAATTAGATCCTATTTTTCCTATCAGTTTATTTTAAAAATCAATATAATATTTCAAAACTTCTGAAACGTTTAATAAAACTTACCAATTGAAATATGAGAATTTGAAAATTTTCAATTAAATTTTAGGACTTGAAAAAATATTTAAAAAATGTGATGAGTTTAAGTTTTATCAGTATTTTGATATATTATTTATAAGCGTTGAAAATTTAAGATAAAAAAATTATAATTTTGGTTTTCATTATTTGATGCTTTTAAATTGTTTTCTAGTAAAAAGAATAAAGAAGATCAAGACAGAATTTTATAAAGATTTTTTTAATTAGATAACGAAATTTACATTCACGTTTAAAATCTAAATCTAAAACAGAACTTATGTCCAAATCCTTTTTCTACTCTCGCTCTCTCTTTCTGCATTTTAATTAAAATATATAAAAGGCTATTCAAATCAAAGCTGATTATCATACAGAATTACTGAGGCAAAAAATATTGGCGATTAATTATGGTTTTGACGAAAATAAATTTGGTTAAAACATATTAATGCTTTACATTTTGAGAAATATTTTTAAAAATAGTATTTTTGAAACATAAGAAAATATTGTTATCCACCCATTTTCGGGCATCGTTTATTTTATCTTCTTTCACAAATTATTTATCGTTTTAATCCTGATTCATATTTTTTTTAAATATAAAAACTGAATCAAATGCTTAATTATATACAAAAAAGAAAAGCCGAGAAAGTTTTTTTATTATTATTTTTAAAACCAGATTCATTTTTTTTCTCGATATGTGATGAATAAGATAATGTGTAACAGAGTATAGTACATAAATAAAATATTGTATCAAATATTGTTTAGAAAGGTGTTATTATTAATAAAATCCAGTCTTGCTTCAATCAATTCTTCAGAAATGCGCCTTTACCGAAAGTTAGGACACGATTCAAGCAAATCTTGGACTAGACAACTGATCACCTTGGTACATTAAATCTTCCCTAATAAACAGAGAATTCAGGAGGAATACAACACATGATCTATTTATCAAAGCAACAGTTGTTGATTTACATTATTCACTACAGAATGTGTGCTTTATTGGGATGAAGCATGATTTATTTATAATTTTAATGAGTTCCTTCTGCAATATCTATAAATCTCAAAGTGTTTATCTCGTATCTATTCATTCTGGAAATGATTATATATTGTAGTAAGTAGGCGATTGAGAGTTGAGTTGATGAATTTAAAGATTATATGATTTTAAAGTAAGTAAGTAACATCAAAAGTTATTATAGATTATGTGTTTAATTTATTTAAAAAATTGTTTTTTTCTCTCCTGTAATCAGAACATATCGCTATTAAAACTTTTTCTTCATTACTTGTTATAATCCCCAATATCATTGCTGTTTTTTATAATGTAAATTTTTAAGCCTTTCGGATATAAAAATATTTGCTTCTGATTGAAAATGATTTTTCGCTATCATATTATTTATTAAAAATCATTTCTATCGTTAGGTTTAATATGCTATCTTGATATTGTTTCATGCAGAAATTAATGTTTATAAAATTCAATTTTAACACCACTTGCAATGTATTTAGGCTGGTGACCTCCCTTAGGATTAGCGTGTATTCCTTGTAACCTGTTCGTCCCGGCCTGGCATGGTTGTTCTGTGTTCTATCTGTGAGGGGGGAGAATGAATCCTCCCACCCCTATTAAAAGGCTTTGTGCAAGCGAATGTGTATGTCTCCAACTGTGGGTGAGTGAATGAAATGTGTGTAAATCGAATGAATATTTGACACTCTTCTCCCTAGATGGCGCTACTGAAAAACTAGATACTTCCTCCGCTTAAAATCACTTCTTTTGTCAGTGGGCTTGTCTATGATAAGTGTCGTAAGAAATAACAGAAATTCTTTATTCTCTTGGAAATCCGAAGCCTTCATAGACAAACTAATAAATAAAAATGTAAGAAATATTACCTCTTGACAGGATTAACATCGTTGTCAGTGGTGGTTGCTTCGTTAGAGCTGTGAAATTGTAGCACCTCCAGGATAGGACCAGGGCTATTTTTAAAAACTAAATTTTCTGCTTAGTTACTGAAACCCTCTTTATGTCAGTCGGGCGATTTCGGGCATTTACGAAATTTGCCCCAAACCTCCAAGTCGGTCGGTTTGAGGCGTTTGCTTGCGTTTTATGGGAGATGGGTTTTAAAATCGGCTACTGTGTTAAGCACTGCAGGAGGTTCGTGTTATCTCTGACGTTCGCGGCTTTTTCACAGAAGGTTCCCCTGTTCCTTGAGGCGGTAGGGTTGGGTAAAGATTCACAAAATAGGCTGTTTGCACATATGCTGTGTTTTGAAAGCGGTTGTGTTGGGTTTTAAATTTCTATTTCCACGTGTGGTTATCTCAAAATTGGAAAGATTTTTTACCTATTTGTAAAAAAATTTCCCTGGAAGTTCTCTGTTAACGATAAATGATAATAAGGATTTCGACAAGTTTTTTTTTGGATAATTATCAGAAAGCTTGTTTTAAATATCAATACTATTGTAAAGATATAAAGACAAACTATTACATTAACTTTGGGACCTATCTACATAGTAATTTTGTCACAAAACGGGTAGCGACTCTTGTTACTGTGGAGGGCAATTGTTTTATATTTCTAGCTTCTTAATCTATCTTCAAAAGGCCGTTGGAAGTTTAGATGACGAATACAAACCACGTCTTTCAAATAGCATTTAAAAAGAGAACCAAAAATTGGGGTTCGTTTCCTCCTCCTTCTTAGAGTAAGATAATTTATGTAAATGGTGATATCCTTGCACGAATGCCATTCTGCACATTTTTCTACAGTTGTGAATTTCTACTCTTTATTTTACATGTTATGAAACGTTTTTCATTATCAGAGTAATTTTTGTTTGTTTAAAAGCCTATAATTTCTTCTTTATGAGTGAAAGTAAACTTGAATTCAGTGATAAATTAAAACAACTTTATCTGTTACTGATGAAGTTAAGCGATGATGAAGGTAAACCAAAAAATGTTTAAGCTGTTTTGATGGTTAGCATTCTCCCGAATTTCATTTATTTTTCTTACTTCATTGTAAAATGAAGTTTTAAAATCAACCCATCTATTTCCTAAATTATTTTGATGCACCAAAAAATTAAGCAGTATTATTACTATTGACATATATTCATACGTATTATCTACTGTGGATAAACGGTTGTTTTAATAGCATTTCTACAGTTTAATAAGATGAAAAATAAGATTTTTTTTGTAGATATTTTTCCAATTTTTATTTCAATGATTGAAAATTTATTACTAAAAAATTACGCGTGATTCACTCACACGTAAATTTATAGAAAATTAATATGGAACTTTCGTTCAAAAATTCATTTTATTTCATTGCAATTAGATCTTATCTTAACAATACTATAGAAAACTTAAATAACATAGTAAGATCAGAAATTAAGATTGAAAAGCATGATGACTTATACCAAAAAAGTAATATTTATGAGGATCTAAAGTAAAAATTCTCAGTCTGGAAACTGAAAGAATATGTTTGAAATATATATATTTCACTGAACAATGTTTCCCGGATTTTATAGAACAATTTTTTTTTTGTGTCAGTATGAAATAAAATTTTAAAAACATGTTATCTCATTTATTGAATTTCATAGATGAGATTATATAACGTTTAGAGTAATATTGTCTCTTCTTGACTAAATTTTTTTAAAGATTAATACAAATTTAAAAAATTGCAAAGTAAAATTTAAAAAAACTTGGAATGTATATTTATGTCACACTTTTTTAAGATAATTTTAGTAGAAACAAGAATGTATAAATTTTTGGAAATGAAGATAATAGTTTATATTATAAAAGCCCTTTATTACCTTCAGTATTGAAAAAAAAGTAATACTGAAGGCAATAAATAAAAGAATTCATAGCCGAATGTTAAAAGAACGTATTATTTTCGAAATGTCTTTCAAAAGGCGCTGTTTTCACACATTTTTTTTTAAATTCTAAGGATGTTTTTAAGTCAATATTAAATAAAGATTTAAAACAGTATCTAGTCTATTCCTGAATTGCATTGACATCTATACCATGTAAAAATATCCTAATTGCATTCATATATACAAAATGCATATCACATACTATTATAATGTAAAATATATTACATTCTAATATATGACGTATTATTTAATTTTGACAAAAAAATATATTGAATTAATATGTTAAAAGTATAACGGGGAAAGTTAAACAAAAATTTAAAGATGTTTGTGAAATTGCTATTAATGCCAGTTTTTATTCCAATGGTTTGAAATCTAATATAAGTTTTTTTAAAAAAAATATTTTCAAAATTATATCTAAAAATAAATATCAAAGATTTGGTGATGAAACCCCCCCCCCCCAAAAAAAAAAGTCGAAAAGTTCACACTAAAAAGTGTCAACACATTAGAACAATTCGACTGGTAGAAAATGCAACTCTTTGTCGGAAAACAGCAAAGCAAGAGCTCAAAGTAGAACGGTGACAGATTTATTACTTCCGACCCAGAGGAGTAAATGCCCCTGAGCTTGGAAGAGTCCATGCGGTCCAGGACGCATATAAATTAACCATACGGCAACGGCAACGTTGTGATGTTTCGGAGTTCCGCGGTGTGACAAAGTGGTCACGAGCACCTCCACATCATAATTTTGAATAATTCTTTAATTTGTAAGTTGGGGGTACATTAAAATTAATAGAACTAGTTTAGACGAGCGCAATAAAGCTCTAACGTCAAAGATGGTCATTAACAAAAAAAATCTTTCTTTTCTTTTTCATTGGTAAATAATTAAGATAATTAAAATAATAGGTTTATATTATTTATGGGACTATTGAGAAATTTAATGGAGTTATGTTGCACGTGTCTTCTAATTCTGGGTTGGGCAATTTTGCTTAGTTAAGAAAAAATACATAATTCCAGGAAATATCGCGTGTAGCACATCGTAGCTATCTATGGCCTAAACAGGTATAATTTTGAAAATTTAAAACGCCAGATTGGTAACAGAGTTAATTAGTCCTCAGCTTTTTGACGGCTGGGAAGTTGACAAATACATTATCAATGGCAGCTCTAGGCCTCTTACGAGAGCTAGGCTTTGTTTGGTCGTATACAGGTAGTTGAAGTAACTCGTTACGAATCTGGGGTATTTTTTCGAAGAACCTAATTGATGTTCTTTTGATAAATTCCGAAACAGGATCAATTTGGAGGTCGTCATGAATAATTTTGTTTCTGACGTACCAGGGAGCGTTCACTATTCGCCTCAGTTGTCCATTTTGTAGAACTTGCAACTTCTTAATATTTTTTGCTGAAGTGGCCCCCCAGATTTGGGAACCGTACATAACAGTTAGTCTTATTATGGCTTTGTTGAGCAGGAGCTTGAGCCTAATCGATAGCTTGCTCCGAGGAGAGAAAAAGCTGTAGAGTTTTTTACTATATCATAATTGCTTTAGTGTGGGCTGCTTTAATATGACTATTAAAGCTTAATTTTGCGTCTAGTAACAACCCTAAGTATTTGTACTCATTTACAAAGGGGACGGGCTGGCCAAAAATTTGGATAGGTGCTAGGTCGGGCATTTTCTTCTTGTTAGTAAAGAGGAGGCACGCGCATTTAGTTGGATTGACTTTTATCTTCCAGCCCTCGAGCCAGCACTGTAGAAAGGTCATGTAATGTTGAATGTTATGTATGACTGTCTGTGGATCCCTATGCTGTGTAAGTATGGCGGTATCGTCTGCGAAAATCGCTAAGTGACAATTCCTAGCTCTCGGTAGATCGTTAACATAAATGTTAAAAAGAGTTGGGGAGAGTAAACTTCCTTGTGCACAACCGCTTAGGATTGGTCTGGGGGAAGAAATTACATTGTTTACTCGTACCTTAAAGTTACGTGAAGTTAGATACGAGCGTAAAATTTTGACAAATTGCGCCGAAAAATCAAGTCGCATGAGCTTGAATAATAAGCCATCGTGCCAAATTTTATCGAAGGCTTTGGCTACGTCCAGAAAAAGTGCACCTGTGGTTGTAGACTTTTGAAAGCCGTCATGAATCAACTCTGTAACACGAACTAGTTGGTGATTCGTCGACAAATTTTTTCGAAAGCCAAATTGTTCTGAAATTAAAATATTTTTGTCGCTGAGAAATTGATTCAGGCGTTTCAAGAGCACAGATTCGTACACTTTACTCAAACTACTAAGTAGCGAGATGGGACGGAAATTTTGAGGTAAAGACAAATCAGATCGTGGTTTTGGAATTGGGACAACCACAGCTGTTTTCCAACTATCGGGGAAAAAACAAAAATCCATCATTCTATTAATTAAATAAGTTAAATATAAAATAAATTTAGGGGTCAAATTTTTAATCATGCGATTAGTAATCAGATCCAATCCAGGCGATTTGTTGGGCTTCAGGTTCTTGATAAAAATCAAGAGCTCCGAAGGCACAACCGGCTCCAAGTTGTTTACATGTGGCGCTGTCAGATATCTCCCCAGCTGATCGCTGACGTAATCGTTTAACGGGACGTTCTTTGTCCACAGGTCAGCGTGTGGTAAACTAACCATACATTGATAGGAACCTTACAAAAATTTAAGCCCGCTGATTGGTTGGACTCATCCTACGTCAGGACCTGTGATGTCAACTGATATATTTGTGTACTAATATCGATCCTTTGTTCCTTTTTTGACATAACTACTAAATACATATTATTTTTTCATTCTTCTTGAAATGTCTATGTTTTCGGTGACTAAACTTCCAACTTCATTTTGTAATGAAGTTGAGTCATATGCACAGAATGTAATTACTGTTCGCAGCGATGTGAAAAATTTAGAATTTTTAAGAGACAAAATAATATCATAATAAATTCCCATTTTTCAAGCCAACTTTCATTTACCAAATTTTTTTTCATTCGGAAAAATTTCAAGGATTTTTAAATGAATTCTAGTTTTTTTTTTTTATTTCTGAAAAAAACATTTTACAAGGAATTTTTTTTTGACCAAACTTGCTACATATGCGTTAATTTGGGGAAAATAATATTATTTCTGTTGTGCTTTTTTACAGATATAGCTCAAGAATATAGATGGGATAGAAAGCAGCACAATTTGAAGCTTATAACAGTCGGCTATTCAAAATCTTTTAATTTGAATTTTTTTTTAAATTCACGCAAAAAATTCTAGTTAGCTAATTTTTATAATAGAGGGCGCCATGGTGTAATTTTAATTCGTTTCCAAAAGACGGATATTTAGAAATGTTTACAAGTGAATAAAATAAATGATACAAAGAAACATATTTGAATTGATGCAGATATATTTTTTGTTCACAATTTCTTGTTTATTTTGAATTAAAATTCGTGTTCGTCAATTTTCCGAATTTCGCTACCCATTAATAGCATTCTAAAATTTTCACATCACTGCCAAAAAAATTTGGTCTGGAATAAATGATGCCACTTCATTATAAAATGGTCGGAAGATTTGTCTCCAAAAACAGAGACATTTCATAAATATTGAGAAAAAGAAACTGTATGAATTTTTTATGTCTAAGACCAGCGAAGCGCTGCGATATTCCTTAAACATCAAATTTCATGACGTAGGATGAGGCCAACCAATCAGCAAGCTTAAATTTTTGTAAGGTTCCTATCAATGTAAGGTTAGTTTATATGCGTCCAGGACACACCGAGAAAGTTTGGATGTTAAAGGGAGCGCTGGATGTTAAAGAGTTAATGACTGATTTCCTTACATTTACTGATCTTATTTTCCTTCTTCGGATGTTTGATCCTTTTTGCCTGCCAGTTCGATGATCAACGGAAGTTGATCATCGAACTCCCAGAGTGAAATTATACTAAAAAAGTGAAAGAAAAATTGTAAATAACTAGATAGATAAAATTAGTTGCGCAGGTGTAGTTTCTATTCAAATTTTGAGCCAAATCTCTCAAAAGCCCTTTTCCCGTAGGCTTTTAATTTCAAATGCATATAAATGCGATAACGTAAAAAAAAAAGGAAGTTACATTTGGTGCGTGATTTTGACAATTGTAATTGGATGCCAAGTGCCGGCTTTCAGTGATAGGAGAAAAAAAGGCCCAGTACTTTTTGCATTAAGTACATGCCTAATAAATAATCATCGGAAGTAAAATCACCAAAGCTCTAGCGATAAATTCGGTCAAAATGCTAATTTTGGTAACTACTGTTCGCCAAAGTCAGGCCAATGCCTCAATTTTATTCGAGGAGAGGAAGGTAACACCTTCATTACAAAGTATTCAAAAAGGTTTGGGGGAGATCCCTTCTTCTGATTTGACATAGTAATGAAGAGCTACATTTTCCTTAAGCCTTTAAATAGTTTTTATATTTTCTATTAAAGTTTATTTCTCGTAATAATGGGAAATTAATAAAGGACATCAAAATGTAATGGAAATTACTCATATAATCTTCCAATGACTTATATATAGTAGACGCAATCCACTAGACTATTTTTTTAATGATTTTTATTACTGTGAGATGATGACAGCTACCTTCATACTAACTTCAAGTGACTTATCTGTAGTAGAGGCTCCTCATTAGACATTTTTTTATCGTGTCAGAACATGTTGTTTTAGGGATGAGGTTTTTGGAGCCAACAAAAATCTGTAGGCGAAAAATAAAAATTCTATTATCTGCACGAGCGTCTCAAAAAATCAGTTTTTAATTATGCGTTGCCATTGCAATTACAAAAGATCCGATTAAAAAAGTAAGTTAATGACCACAGCCAATAAAACGTAGGGAAATGTCATTTTGAGTACGCGATTATATGAAATAAAATAAATAGGTAATGAGATTTTTCTATAAAAAATAAAGGTGAGACCATGTTTTTTTGGATCATTTTCAATACTAAAGTGACTAATTCAATGAAACAATTAAAATGAATAAAAATATAGTGTAACTTGCACGAACACGAGGTGCTTGGTAGTTCAATAAATTATGATCTGACATGATACATTGAAATATGCATAGCAGATTTCCTTTTAATCATTTTATTTTATTAATTTTTTATCAATACGAGCTATTATCATTTATTTTTTTTAGTTAATGGCCATCCTCTTAGAATTCTTCGCTAGCCATAGAATGAACAAGAGGAACAAATATTTTTTTAGAACAGCTGTTTTATTGTGAGAAATGCATCAGAAAGTTATCAAAAGAATTCTTAATATAGTCTTGGATTCTAAAATCTCTAAGTTTTCTAAGAGTTCGAATTCCTTTGATAGAACTTTGAACCAGATGGCTTACAGTCGTCGTTCATTCCTTTCATACGCTCTCCTCATTTTAATTCTTTTGATTCTTCTCCTTTCGAATTCTTTTTGATTTTATTGCATTCATTTCATGCATTTAAATACTCCTCTATCATAGCTCGATGTACGTGTAGAAATAACGCGATGATCGAATTTAAGGGTAAACAACGTTTTGAAGGAATTTCTCATCAATTATTTAGCATGTAGTTAGCTATTTTTTAAAGAAAGTTATGATCTAACAATTGTCTTTTTTTATATTTTAGTTATATCTTTTTATTAATTTTTTAAAGCCATGCATCCCTTTATTTCAAGGACCTTTCAAATTTAAAAAAAAAACGATTATTACTTTTTATGTATTATGTTTGAAAAATCCATCCTTCGAAATCGAAATCGCATATTGTTTCTTAGCTTTAGAAGCATTAACATTTGTAAGACAGTCGGGAAAATTCGCAACAAAGTGTAGAAACACTTCAATGATTTTCTTTGAAGTACATTGCGTGCAAGTTTAACAGTCGGACCTCTCGCGGTAATTTAAAAAAGAATGGCGAAACTTTGTCTAGTGTAAGAAAGAAGAAAATGTTTTATCAAAATCCTTAGATAACGCAAGACGATTTTTTGAAAAGTAAATAAAAACTTTAGAATCAAAGAATTGAACAACAGAAGCAAATAATTTTTTTGAAAAACACACACTTCAGACCTTTTTCTAAACCTTTTCCCTTCATTTTTATTTATTTTTCTCATTCAAGATCTGCATCGGGACACTAGAAGTTCGAACTGTGTCAAAATTTAAAATGGAAGATTCGTTTTTATACAATTTTAAATAGTAGTATGCTATTAGTTTTAATGCTATCAATTTAAATTTCTATGTAATTTTAAAGTATCATACTAAAAAGAAATACATTTACTTTTCTACTTCTAATGTAAGAAATGAATTAATAATCTATGATATATAAATTGATTTGAATTATTTTAATCATTTCGAACGATTAGATTCAAAAGTTTCTCATATTAAGCATTTATTTGTTAAAGCGAAAAAATAGAGGCGATTTCGGCGAAGTAAGAAGAGCGATAATTTTTTAAATGTTGAAAATTTTTATATTTAAATTTATTTATTAGATAAATCATTTTTACACAATTTTTTTAGTTTTTCTAAAGAGAAGCTTCGCTGAAAAAAAGTTTTTTCGGTTTAGAAAATATAGCGGCGAGTTACTTTTTATTAAATATTGAAAATTTTTATATTTGAAATTATTAATTAGATAAATCATTTTTATACCACTTTTTTTTAATTCTTGAGGAGAAACTTCTCTGAAACTTCGTTTGAAAAATTGCTATTTTTTAAAACTATAACATCTGATTTTTAGAAATAAATTTATGCGAACAATTTAGATTTACCAGGGCTGAAGTTCATTATAAGGCAAACTACTTGTTGACTTTCTGTTTTCTTTGCAAAAACGCAAAAGGAAGACTTTAGTAAAGATTTCAAAATTGTTAATCGTAAAAAATGTATATATTTCATTTTAGGAATATTACATTTACCTTAGTTTTTTTATTCATTTTTCATTTTCAAGTCATTTTTTTTCCGATCTGAAATATATCTGTACGAGGTTGAAAATTCTTGAATGGTAAGGCGTCATTTCTTAATCTTTGGGTTTTAGTTTAATTATAGTAACTTACCATTTTAATAGGGATATTGTAGGATGAATACCGTAATTTTGAATCGCGCTCAGATGACTCAAATGACACCTGAACCGGCAATATCTTCTCTTCTCTTCTCCACGCCACACCACACCGGCGGGAGGATTTTTGGCTCGGAAGGTTTTCGCGTGCGCCAGACCCAGTTCTTCGGTGGAATCTTATTTCGAGGCTGAGACCCTCCTAATTGTTGGGAAACATTCAAAATCGAAGACAGTTAACCATTTCAACTTTTCACTAATGAACATTAAAAAGTAAAGAAAGGAGTTAAACAGGTAACACTCCTAATGAAAAATTAGTCTATAACCGTTTGTCTTCAATAACTACCACGGCTAGCTTTTAACATTA
>JAOUZG010002243.1:843860-858376 GCA_026289955.1 Argiope argentata | reverse complement strand
TCTCTCTATGTTGGCTGGAGGTCGACTGGCTATGGTGGCCTAGGTGGCGCTGATGTTTCCTCTAGGTGACGTTGCCACAGTTCCGTTACAAGTCTATAAACAACATAACAGATGGATAGCCCTTTGGCGTCTGGCGCATCATCACTATGCATCACTAATGAACGTTTCTCAAATCCTGTCGTACGATCCATGCATTTCAAGAGATGGTAATGCATAAGTGTATTTTAAACTGAAACATTTTTAAGTGCCACTAGATGGCTCTGTGTGTTTATTAATTTTGTTTCGTATATGGTTTTAGTACCTTGACCTTCAATTTTCTCATATTCAGCCTTTGGTATTTTACGCATTAGCTGTTGCGAGGAATGAGAGGTGGATAAGAATAATATAAGTAAACAGGGCTATATAGTGTGACATTCTACTTGATATAATTACTCGCGATTCTGATCTCCCACGATTTCTTTTCTTTATTTTTGCTATCACTGTGTATACCTAATTATTCTTTTATGTGTAACCATTTGCCGGCTTTCTGGCGCAGAGGTAGCGCGTTTCCCTCGTGTTCTGCGAGTCCCGGGTTCCGGTCCCATTTCGGGCACTGTTGTTCGTCTGTGTTCTATCTTGTGAGATGTGTGAATGTGCTGCCCTGTAAAAAGGGGACGTGTGTATGTGTGTGTGTGTGTGTGTTTCATCCTCTTATGAGCTAGAAGTCTGACTTCTGCTCTCTGTTGCTCAGGGGTCCACACCCTCAGAAGCTACTGCACCCCTCTTTCCGTGGTAAAAATCGGACACGTCATCATCATGTGTAACCGTTTGACGGTGGTAGCCTGGTGTTAAGGCTTCGACTCGTGAGCCTTAGGGTTTTAGGTTCGAGACCCAATCCACCGAAGAATCATCGTGTAATGGAGGCAGTTGTTTGTTAAATCTGTTATGGACAAACGTTCTCCCGCTGGTGTGATGTGTAGAGGAGGACTCCAGCTCAGGTATGTTTCTCGTCATCTGATAGGGGTTCAAAATTACGAGGTTCTTCCCAAAACAACCCCAGTGTTGTTTTACAAGGTGACGTTAATATAAAACTAAACTAATCTGGATACTTACGTATTATACCTTCGATGCCAATGGTTTAGCAACTCATTGGTTGTGGATTCAAATTTGGCGATAAACCGTGGACATCAACGGAACCAACAAAATGGCGGACGACAGTTAAGGTTTGAACATTTTTTTAAATAATGGCCGTTTTTTGCCATTATTGGCGGGTTAGCAACTCATTGGTGACGCCTTTAAATTTGGCGATAAACATCGGTGGTTCAATTCGTAAGTACCCTAATCTGCGCAACCTTAATTAGTCCTACCGTCAGTTCTGTCGTATTCCGTGACGCTTTCGGATACATTTCACGCAATTTTCTTTTTATTACGGAAAGCCTTGCTTTCAGTGTGTATATTAAGGAACAATATACGCTGTTCTTCAGAGGGAGAATGTGGGTGTATTAGGAATAAACCAATAATCTAAAAATGTAGCAAATATGACTTGTAGCATACAGGATTTGAACTTTGTGGGATTTTTTTTCAAAGTTAAGTTTTGCATCGCATACCCCAGTCTCAGGGGATGATCCATTTCGCGTCTCCTCCATATCATTCGTGTGTTTAGGATTAAGGCCTCCTGTTTTGAAAAGAATAATAATTTTAGAAAATTCCATGTACAGTTAAATCAACTTAATATTCCTATATAGTTTAGCAATTAACTGGAAATATGTCTCAACCACGTAACAAGGGAATTTGGAATAAGTGTTGCCTAGACTAATCACAGATTTGAAAATGAATGCGCATTCAATGGCCGAAGGCTAGAGCATATCCGAAAGGAGAGCGAATAGAAAACGATCGAAACACACTGAAATTAAGAGTAAGGTAGTGAGATCGTAATTTTCTTGCATCGTTTTTTGACAGATTTCGGTGGAAAGTGAACGCAAAGAATCAAAATCAAAGGATCAGAAATGCATTCGAGTTCTATGACCACTTTTTCATTCATTTTTATGTGTTTTATCAAAAGAGATATATTGCGCTGAATGAGTAATTTAGTAATATTGCCACATCACTCATAAATATATAATATGTAATATAGTTTTCTCATTATAATGCAACGTTATTCAATGCTGGATTTAAAATACACTGAAGTGACAAAAGTCATGGGATGACTGTTAATATCGCGTCGGTCCTCCTTTTGCCCGGCGACAACTTGACGTGTCATGGAGTCCACAAGTCGTTGGAAGTCTTCTGCAGGAATATTGAGCCATGCTGTCTGGCTTCGTGGGGTCTGCGCCACACGAACTCTACCATCAGCTCGTAACAACTGAAATCATGACTCATCTGACCGCGCCACGGTTTTCCACTGGTCTAGGGACCAGTCGATATGCTCAAGAGCCCAGGAGAGTCGCTGCAGGCGATGTCGTGCTGTCAGTAAAGGCACTCGAGTCGGTCTTCTGCTGTCATAGCCCAAGGAAGACAAATTTCACTGCACAGTCCTATCGGACACGTCCCTCGTACGTCCCACATTGATTCCTGCAGTTATTTGACGAAATGTTGCGTGTTTATTAACATTAACCATTCTACACAGACGTCGGCGGTCTCGGTCTTTAAGTGCTGGTGATCGCCCACTGCGCTGTCCATGATGGGATGGGATGCCTGAAATTTCATACTCTCGGCACACTCTTGATAATGTGGACCTCGGAATGTTGAATTTACTAACGGTATCCGCAATGGAATGACCCATGCGTATAGCTCCAACTAACATTCCACATTCAAAGTCTGTTAATTCTCGGCGTGCCGCCATAAATCACGAAAAACCTGTTCACATGAATAACTTGAACACAAATGAAAGCTCTGGAAAACGAACTGCGCATTTATACTTATTCGCCTGCGATACTAATGCCATCTGTATATTTGCATATTGCTATGACTTTTGTCATTTCAGTGTATATTCCCACAATATTATTGAACTGGATTCAATGTAGAACTTCCAATACTATCTTCACAATAATGTATAATATTTTACAATATCGACTTTTAAAGGAAAATTGTTATGTCAGAACATGATGTTGTTTTTGGGATGAAGTTTTTGCCGTCAAAAAATGCATTGGGGAAAAATAAAATAAATAGGTGAAAAATTTAAATTTCATTATCTGCACGAGCATCTAAAAATAATCATCTTTTAATAACGCGTTGCCATTGCATTTACAGAAGCTCCGATTTTTTAAAAAATAAGTTAAGGATTACAGCGAATAAAACGTAAAAATTTTCATTTTGAGCACGCAATTACATAAAAGGAAATAAATAGAAAATGTCATATTTTTTTAAACAATAAATGAGTGACAAAGTTTTTTTATCAATTATAATACTAAAGTGATTCACTCAATGAAACAATTCAAGTGAATAAAAATATAATTTAGCTTGCACGAGAGGTGGTGCTTGGTCGTTCAAGAAATCATGATCTGACACGATACAGTGAAATATGCAAATCAGATTTCATTTTAACCTTTTTTTTTACTTTGTAGAAATAAAATTCCAAATTGAATAGGCATTTAGTTTGTTCCCAAATTTTACAGTAGAATATTTTTAAAAATTTCACGAATTCTCTAAAAGTTTTACATTTTGTTCAATATTGCTTACACTGTACACCGTATTCCTGAAATTGTATATTTCTCAAATTCTGTGCAATATTGTGGCAATACTGGTGTCTATAATATGAAAATTCTACTTTAACTAAGAGCTACCAGAACAACATTTTCTTCCCGTTTTATTTATTAGACAGCAGCAAAGCTTACTAATACACTCGTTGTGTATGGAGGAATACAATTTCAATTATTGTGTGAGTGGTATCTATTTTAGATGTGAACTTCTTATCCGATAATGTGTTTAGTAAAATTCCAACTTAAAAAAATGGTGTAAATGGTTTGGTAAACTCATCATGTAAAGGAATAAATATTTAAAATAACTGGTAATCTGATAATTTGAGATCAATACTCACTCGACCTTTGCGGAATCGACAAAATATTATGGTTGGATTATTATATTTTGTGAGAGAATAAATTCCTGAAATATCGCATGATTTGATAATACGCCTTAACCACATTCGATTTTTGTGAAATTTAGAAACAAGGAAAGGTTTCCAGATATATTCAATCTTGGAACTAAAATCTTAAGGTGTCTGGCAAGATAAGAATTTTTATCATACGTCGGTACAATATACTTCTTTTAATATTCCGGAATTTAAAAAGAATTTATTTGAAAAAAATAATTCTTTTTTCCTTTATTTTAAAAGTTGCTGCAATTTTTGATATGATAAATAATTATAAATTGACATATTATCCAAGTAACGCTTTCTTAGAAAATTTTAAAAGCCTATTTATTAAAGTACAAGAAATTAAGGTAAAAAATTCGAAATATTCTTAATGCCCATATCCGTTTGTATTAAAATATTCCAATTCTATTTGTATTTTATAAAAAATTCTATTGTATCCAATTCTATTTATGTTTGAAATTGACTTAATTGTGTTTTATTGCAAAATCCGTGTTGAATAAATTCAAGGATTCATCAAATGTATACTTCAAGTATTGTATTCGCATCAAAACATTCAGAGTGAATAAAGCACTTGGATAACCTATGCTATTACTGATATTCAAGGCGAAATTAATAATATAGATATGATATTCAATAAAAATATATGTTTGTATTTATGTATTTTATCATCTACTAAAAAAGTAACGCAGGTTTCTCCAATGACTTTGGAGCCCAATATTTTCTATAAAGGGTGAGTCCTTTAAAAATATAGGCTATTTTCCATAATATATTGACGAAATTCGAGGTAATTTTTTCCCAAATGATCGACGGAATAATACGAAAGTACCAAGACTTAATTTGCAAACGAACTGTGTTCATGCGTGTTTTATGAAACCTTTTTGCTTATACTCAGTTATTCTGGGAAAAGTGGTACATCAAAATCATATTATACAGTCTTTTTGCTGGTAATATTGTATTTTTCAATTAATTTAGTAAAAATAATTTTGGAATTGGAAAAACAAACTTCTATTTAAAGGTTTTCAACAATCTGAAAAAAATATTAGTAACTTCTTAAATTTAAAGTTTGAATTATGCTTTTGACTTAATCTTTTGCTTTAAACATAGTTTGATACTAGGAAATTATATTTAAAGCATGTAGCTTTATTTTTTATTGTACTTTTATTTATATTTGTTTTCTTTTTTAAATGAAAAAAAACCAAATTTGTAACAGGATTCAAATTTTCAAAGTACTTACTTAAAAATTAAAATAAATTTAGTATATTTATAAAAATAACTAAATGAACAGCTCATTACACTCTCGCAAAACAAATTTTTTAAATGTTTTAATTTATTATATTTAATGAATTTATTCATCATTAATTTATGAGATTACTAAAATAGCATATTTTATGTTAAGTATAGCGAAATTGCAGAATGTTATCTCTACAACCTCGCATTTGATGCAAACGTTTCATGTTTGTTTCCAACTTTATATTTGTGCCTGGATACAATGTTGGATGGTTTCGAGAAAGGGTTTCAGAGAACAACTCTATAAATTTCAGTGAATCAAATGAAACCGGAAGAAGTAAAATGTTTTTGTACCTTTTATACGTATTTTCCTTCATATTTCAAAGAGTGCTTGCATCATATCAAAACCTTTTACGGTTCTGTTGTTCGCTTGGATCACAGATGTGTGGAGAATAATTTTTTGTTTGAGAAAGAAGTATTCGACTGTCTACAAGCAAATGGATATTTTGAGAACTATTTTCTACTGACAAAAGTTAAAGGGAAAAGAATTTGGGATTTCTAAGATTATTGACAAATTATGTATTTCAATTTTATAGATGAAGTTATTTTATAGTTTATAATCATCATATTTTAGGTGGTAATAGGGTGTTGCTTATTATCATTATAATTTGTTGCAATTTGGTAATAAGAAAAAAATAATTTCTTAATGTACATAAATAATTCTATTGCAGACGTAACATTTTGTTTAACATATAAATATACATAAGTACTTAATTTGTTTTATCCTCAAATAAAAAAAAATATATTAGCGCTCTAAGAAATAAACCTTTTATTATTTTAACATTGCAGAGATCTTATTTGAAAAATTATAAGTTACTCACAATATCAGAATTTAATGCGATAAATAAATGATAGCTAATAATATTATCAATTTAAAATTGGAATATTACTTACAATATAATGGTATTTGATACGAAAGTGACATATGGTTACATAGTCGAATTTTCGAAAGTCTAAGATCGCGGTTCAGTTATGTATAATGTTACGTTGGATAAAATGTTATGCTTACTCTACAAATGAATTATTTATAACTATCTAGATACTACTTTCAACAAAATTATACTAGCTAAATCGGTTTCAAAGTTGAGTAAAATAACTGTAGAATTATTTAATTATGCAGAAATGTATTTTACAAATTGATACTTTGATATGATCATATGTATTTAACATTTGATAATTATCAGTGGAAGAATACTTTATAAAAATAAAAATAAAATATTTTAAATTTAATTTTTGTGTAAATGAGATAATTTAATGGCGTTTAAAATCATAATAAGTTGCTTGAATCAAACATGGATACAGCTGATATGCAAAGCTATGTATTTTAGTATTTATTAATGAATGCTTTTTGAACCATCTGTAAAAAAAAATTGTGGAATTCTAACTGTAAAACTAACTTATCTTAGATATATGAGGAAACATGAGAGACAAGAAATGTTGATTCAAAAATGATTGCTACATTGCACTGCGTTGCTCAATGTATCGAAACAAGGAAAAAATAGAAACGTTCCAATGCATGAAGTATCATGGATTGTCTGTTAGTACGGATTTAAGAATCACTATGTTGTTGTTTTTAAGTGTTTTTGGTTTTGTGATTAAGGATGAATTTGACGAATGCGAGACAAATAAAAATGTTCTCAATATTTGTATTTCAGTTATTTCTCTACAAACGTAGTTTTTCAAACTCAAAATCTTAAATAAATCATTAGTATCTAAAAGGTTTTTCTTAATAAAAAAAATTATAACTTAGAATTTCTCTTATAATGGGTAATTAGTACAAAAAATTATTCGCCTAATGATAGGTATTTGATTTAAAAAAATGTCAGTTTATGGCAAATTATTTTAAATATACAATCTCCAACTATTTATACTTAAAATTTTTCTTTTAAGCTAAACCAAATACTAAATTCTGAAATTCTAGAAAAATTAACCTTCCAGACAAAATAGGTAAACAACACACAAAAATTAATGCTAGTTTTATTTCCGAATTAAAAAAAGTAGGATAATCTAGTACTAACTTAGAAAAGGCAATTGTGAAAGCAAAAAATAAATTTTGTTCAGTTATAAATTGTTTCATGAGAAAAAGCAAAACGAACAACTACGAAGCTAGACATAAAAAAATAAATTTTTGCAATGTTGAAATGGTGCTGGTAATGGTATCTAGTTAAACTATCTCAGATGGAAAAAAAATACCATCTTTGAACTTAAGGAAATTCTAGAATTTTTGAAATTGATGGTTTTCTGTATAGTTTGCTCCAAAAAGAAATATTTTCTTTTAATTTTTAGATTTTTGAAATAAAAAAAACAGCTATTTATATTCATGCTTTGATATAAACAGATTTAAAAAGAGTATTCCAGTTTTAAATTTAAATATTCCCTGAAATGCTTAAAAATTTCAATAAAAAAAATCAAATATAATTTGATATTTCTCATTATTTCATTTTACTTATTATTATGCAGATCAACACAAATTTCTTATGCCATGATATTTTCAGCTAACTTCATATATATTGAATGGGTGGGAAATAAATAATTTTTTTAACTAGAACTTATTTGAGAAACTTATTAGAGATGTTGTTTCAGTTATCATAATAAATTAGACTTAATAATTGACGTTAAATTAAAATTAATAATAAATAATGATAAAATAATTGTTTGAAAAAAAAGTAATACTACCGTGAATTTTCATTGTTTTAATTAAATCTCTGCTTGATAATTTTGAACTAATTTATTTAAAGCACTCTTAGCAGTTTCTTACAATAATTATTATATAATGCTATATGTCGTGGAATTTGTCGCTTTGATATCTATTAGAATCAATAAGAATTTTAGAGGTGCTAAATTATTAGTTAAATTATTACAATTCATGAAATTTTAAGTTTGTATCCCCATTATTAAAAAAAAAGATTTTTTTCCGATTTAGTATCGTTCGTCTTTCAGAAAATATTTTTTCCTTAATTTCTAAGCCTAATAAAAATAGTTGTATATTAAAAAATAAAACCTAACTACTTCATTTCATCTCGAGGCTTACATATATTTAATTTGATTTAAAATATACTTATTTATCTAAAATCTTCATTGTTATGAAAAAGAAAACTGGCAGTCTATTTTTGAGATTATTTAACAAATTAATCTTAATGAATCAAAGAAATAAATGAAACAATTTTTCCGTCTAATTCAATTGCTGGAAGACCTTTATAATTCTAAACTCTTATTGCGTGCAATGAAAAACAGAACTGTTTGATAAGTTAGATATTTGCATGACTGTCTTCCGTTTTAAATGAGATGAAAACTACTTTGTAATGACTAATTACATCACTAATTTTGAAGCAAAAATAGAATCAGTCTAATTAAAGCAAACTTTCCTTAACGTTTTCCCCTACATTTCCATTTAATTAGTCTAAAGTATATTAATTATGAGCAATGAAATCAATGACAACCTTTTCATTGGCTAAGTCTATTAAATTGTATATTAAGATTCATTAATATTTGGATTGTAACTGACTTTTTATTCAATAATTAAAATAAAACTTATTAGAGTAATTAAAAGAAAACTTCTCCTGGAACATTGAAACTGTGTATCGTTATAAATTAGTCAGGGGGAAATGTATATACATTTCTCTTTTGCTTTGCGATGTGTGCAAAAATTGTTTTTAATAGTTCTCCCTCGGTTAAATAACGAGACGAACAACTTGAACCTGTAACTTTCCTTCCTCCAAACTACTCGCGACGATCATTAGTTAACTTTAAAATATAAAAGAAAGAAAGAAAACGAAAAGAAAAGGAAAGAAGGAAAAGGAAAAAAGGGAAATAAAACAGATAAAGAAAAAGGAAATTTGATATTTAATACTTCAACATTATATGTAAATATATATAATATGCTTGGTAATTAAATGCCCCTAATAAATACATTCTCTTATATTGATCATTAACAAGTTGCTATTAATAAAAACGAATACATAATAGGTTGTGAGAAATAGGTATATTTCTAAGGAATTAATCTTCTTGTAATGAATTTGTAAGGCCCACCAATTTTGGCAACCGTTCTCACCCCTCACATAGCAATCCTTTTTGTGGATATACGCAAGAACGCGGAGGGAAAAGGGTTGAGTGAGGAAAAAAATCAACAAGAGTCGATGAGCAGCAGCAACTTGCAGAATGAAGGAGGAATGTTGAGAGGTGAATCTGAGCGTGAGGACAAGGTATTCTGGAACTGGCGAACGACGGGATAGGTCAGTGAGAACCGGAGTCGGGGTCTGGAATCGACGAAATGAGGGAGTAAAGGTCAGCCTTAGTCTAAGACTGTCGAAATTGAAAGATTATGAGAAAGTATTAAGTGTATATCATATTTTATATATAAAATATCATAAAATTTCTGGACTAAAACTGGATGTGATCACTGTCTCTACTACTCACATAAAAGAAGTCCCATGTCTTGCAAAATTGTCCTCCATGAGTTTTTTTTTAAATTTTTTTATTTATTTAGAATTGTCTTAATAAAACACGCCATATGTTTTAATCATCTAACTTTAAGCGATCAAGTTGTATATATAATTCATTTTGTGTATCTAGGAAAAGTTGAAAGGATTTGGAGGAATTTTTATGTTTTGATAAGGTTTTATAAGTTTTATAAAGGTATCTTTTCTGAAAAAACGCGTTTTTACAGAAAAATACAAT
Source organism: Argiope argentata (assembly GCA_026289955.1). NCBI lineage: Eukaryota > Metazoa > Arthropoda > Arachnida > Araneae > Araneidae > Argiope > Argiope argentata. The sequence continues at coordinate 848,343 of JAOUZG010002243.1, read as the reverse complement.
TTTTAACTATATATTTGAGATTTTCCTGTCTGTTCTCAAGATAATGTCATATAGTGCCAGCTCTTAAATGTGCGTGTTTCATGCCTTGTCTTATGGACTGCATAAAATAATCATAAATCATTTCGTTTATTTAAATAAAATAATCGTAAATTATTATCTTATGCATTAGATAAGATGATCTTATGCATTGCATAAGATGATAATTTTGTGGGATGGCGTTATTTGACATTACCGAATATGAATACTTTAGGCTGATATTCAATAGCAACAATGCAATTATCGTATTAACCAATACGAATAATATGTTAAACTTCATGAATCTTCATTATCATGTCCTTTTATTTAAATGAACAGTTCATTTGTAGGCAAGATACAAAAATATCCATTCTTATTGAGTATGTGATTCGTATCTAAATATTTTCTCCAAAGAAAGCCCGAATTTACAAACAAAAAACTAAACTGCCTAGCTAATCTCGGTTTCTCTGATATTTTATTCAGAAATGAAGTAAAAATTTAAGAAAAAGATCCCCCATGCCTAAAAATATATCTTTTTCCAATTCATATATTGAATTAACCTAGAAAATTTTATTCAATATTAGCCCAAAAAATATAAAATTAGTCAGTGTATAATAAACTTTAATATACATCATTGGTAAAATGAGACAATGATGTAATTGAAGGAAACTTCCATTTGACTATACCACAAATTCCTTTCTTCCAGCATCTCGATACAAGGCACCATTCTCTTAATTGCTTATGCCCCATTCCCTTCTTATTTGAAATCATGGTCTCTCACTGCTGTAGCTAACTGCAGCAGAGGGAAAGGGCCCCATCAACAACATTACACTACTGAATTGCCAGTCACAACGACGTTTCACGTGAACACATCCACTCGGAACATTGAATCAGTCTTGTAGGGCAACCTACTCAAAAACAAATTATCCAAGATTCAAAATAAGAAATATTATACAGATTACGCCAAGATAATAAATATAAAATAATCACAGGTTCAGACTCGAAATACCCAAGTTAAATTCTTTCGCATGAAGAAAAAAAAGTCACAATGCAAAAATTGACTCATTCCACGTATAAATTTCGAAATATATGAAATAGGAAATTGATATTTCAAAATTGACTGCATTTCAAGAGTTAATAAAAATTGAAAGAAAAAGAGAAGATTCAGGGGAAATTTGAAAGAAAAGACTTTAATTAAAATGACAAATTTGTATTTTATGTCAGTATAGCAATGTTTCTTGAAAAATAATTTCTTTTGAAGATATTAGAGGAAAAAGACAAAATTCCAGATAATATTCAAATAATTGAATATGTAATTTTTGTTTTTTTAAAAGTTGACATTTTTTTTTCTTTTAACCCGAAACATAAGCTTTCAAAATCAGCTCTTGAATAACCATACAGATATTTATATATACATATGACTTTTATTCATATTAAAATTAAGTAGTTTGATCTGTTTTACGATGATTATATAAATTTTCCTCTAAGATATTTTGAATATAGAGCTCAAAGAGTTTAGTTTTAAATAATTCATTGGAAACATCCATGTTATTTTAATAAAGGACAGAAAAAAACGAAACAAGACATTTTACCTGCAGGAAGCAAAAGCTTCATTCCAACATCAAAAGTCGATAAAAAGAGAAATTTACGTCAAAATACTTGGACATTAAAAGCAAACAAAAGGAAAAACATGATAGATGATGCACAAAAATATCTTTAAACTATTTCGAATCCCTCCTCTTTCTTCTATTTCAGCTGTTCTTTTTCTGTCGAAAAATCTTGCTCAGAATTTCACAGAAAAACAGCATTCCTTGAAACCAATGATTGATTCAAAATTTATTTTAATATTACAATGAGGAAATGTGCAATTTGAAGGAAAAAAATAGATTTTTCTTTATGGAAAACGTTTTTCAATAAGGAAAAATCAGAATTATTTGAGAAAGTAGAAATATATTCAGTAATTTTAATTTGATAAATAATTTTATACATTTCTGATTTAATTTATAATTTCTTGATTATTTTTATTAGAGAGAATTGAGGCTATATTTTCTCAATGTATTTCATTCTATGCAAATTTATTTCATGTTAAATTTAAAAGTTCCTCGACTAGTAATTCCATATTTAGCTACTGCTATTAAATTTATATGCAGAATATAAAATACGAAGCAAACATGCTTTAATTTTTCAGTATTACTGTAGTTAATTCGAGAAATACTGTTATTTCTTTTTAAAATTTAATTTTTAGTTACTCATTTTAATTTCTCTGAAACTTTAAGTATTTATTAATATTGCCGGGATTAAAATTATAATTACATTTTAAAAGCATTTTGAATTTTAAATTTTAATAAGAATGTAATAAAAATATTTTTGATTTATATAAATTGGTTTATATGTTTACAAAGAGCTGGATGAATGATAATATTAATACTTTTTTTATAACTTATTTCGTTATTAGAAAAGTACAACTGATTAGATTATCAAAATGATATTAAAATTATTGAAAACTAATCTTGAATAATTTCGAAATCAGTTTTTAAGTTAATAGGCTGCATCTATAAAATTATTAACTAAAAAAGTGTTTACCTATTTTTAGCATGATTACGACATCATATTTATTGCTTTTAGTTTGGTTTAATTTCAAATTTCTTGTAATTCTTGGTGATCAGTTCCTGTCCTTATGCTAGTTGCAGTATTGCCCTTGCGTCACTCACTTGCATTTTCAAGTTTCTTTTCACAGTTCATCCATTACTTATTTATTAGATCTTTGCGTTTAAACTATTGAAGTCAGTGAACCCTTTTATTTTAGAATATTTGCTATCGCATTTTCTAGAATAAACAGAAAAAAACATATATGAAAAGCAATTTAGAATTCATATAATTATTGTTTTAATTCTGAGGAAATTATTCGTTTGGTAATCGCATTCACCATATGCATATATATTAAATGGTTAAAATGGTCATTAGTGTGCCCCCGAGTTAGTCGCCAATATAGCAACCCAACGCAAAGCTCTTGTAGTAACCCTAATGATGTTTTGTTTACTTCTTCCTACAATGGTTGAGTTGTACATGCGCTTCAATTCTTTTATGAAGACTGTTAAATTAAAAATAATAAAATGATATCAATTAAATATTTTATTTTTGATATGTATCATAGTTAAGATTTTTTTGTATAGTTAATAAGAAGTTTCAATTATATTTTTAATGCGAATTTAAAATATTTATTCCTTTACTCATTTTAATTTTCAGTATGCGGTTTCACAAAGTCGTCTGATTTATTTCTTTACGAAGTCGTCTGCTTTCTTTCTTTAAAAACCGTCTGCAATAGAATTATTCACATTTCTCGTTCTTTAAAATTTCCTATTAAATCCTTTTTTTTTGCATCTTTGTCTTTCTCAATTATTTATTATTTACTATTCGTGTTATCTGCACATTCCTTATGTTCAATGTGCTTGCGAAGCTACTAATTTTCCGCTCCCAGGCCTAGCGAAGCCGTAGAATGTTTTTTTAAGTTAAAAAATTTTGCCCAATGCCTTCAATAGATGCCGGAGGCATCTGTTGAAGGCACCGGATCTGAAAAAATAATTAAAAAGACAATGCTTATCGGTAAAAAAAATCACATTTATATTGCACAAAGTTGTAACCGTAACTATCCTATAGAAGTGTTTGTTTACTTTGTCCGCCATCTTTATTGGCGACTTGGCATCCTTGGCGCAGCAAGGGGCACACTATACGTAACTTTTACCATATTAAATCAATATTATGTCAAAATTATCTGAAAAAGTTATTTATATAATGAAAAATTCTTAAAAAATGAATTGATTAGATTTTAATCTTTATTTGATATTGAATGCACCGTGGCTGATAGAGAAAAAATTTTGTTAAATAGATTTAACTTAAATCTTTTTCAAATTAGAAATCAAATTCATTGTGGAATTGACTTTTTATCGATATGTGATTTCACAGGCATGTAAATACAGTCATTTTAAAAACGCAATGACACAAATATGTGAAATCTGATTCAAATTTGGTTTTAAATTGGTTGACAAAAATGTGGTAAGAATTTGATGATTTGAAGCTTGTTCATTTGTTGCATTCTAGTAATTATTCACCAACAACATGTACGTTTGTTTCGGAGCGTCATGGGCGCGTAATTTGTTTTTACGTATTACAACACCTGTTCTCAACGTGCAAGCTTCGAAAATGAATACCTTCGAGCGCAGGATATCACCCGTACTATCTAGTAATGTCACCGTTTTTCTGGTAGATCACGTGTGGAACATGTTTGACCGACGAGGCGAAGCCTGTCAACGATCTCTTACATTTCTGTCAGAACTTCAGATAGCATTGCTTGATGATTGTTGTAATATTCCGCAAGATCAAATCTATAATTTGACGCTCAGCATATCTATGGACTGCGTTCCATCGTTTGGGGCACATTCTATGTCTTAACCATCATACCATCCATGGA
>JAOUZG010002243.1:817157-843760 GCA_026289955.1 Argiope argentata | reverse complement strand
ATATGGAAAATATATATATATATATATATATATATATATATATATATATATATATATATATATATATATATATATATATATATATATATATATATATATATATATATATATATATATATATATATATATATATATATATATATATATATATATGAATATAATATTTGAATTTGCTCTAGGGAGCGAAAAATCGCAATTTTTATTAATGATATTAAACATAAAGCATCTTTCTTTGTTTCTTACTTTTTGTTTAATAAATAGGCTTTACAAATGAGTTCACATTTGTTTTGCCTCTGAGTCTTTTTTTTTCTAACGCATTATCCTTAATTTATGACCTTGAAGGTATACTGTTCAATGAAAAAAAAGCTAATACAATTTTGATAGTCAAAAATAAGTAATGAAAAATTATTTGCAGCGTTTTGGTTCATAAAATATATAAATATGATCATAAATTTCAATAAACTTATAGTGCTCTTAGATTTAATGCTAATATTTAATTATCCTAAAAGAACATAGATAAAGGGAAAATGAATTAAAAGTGTAAATACTTTTTAAAAAATTATTTTAAAGTTTCTTTAATATATGCGAGGAAGATTAATGGAAAATAAACTTTCAGACTAATTTTTATCACAGTGTTACTTGACAAGAGGTTAATTTTATGTACATTTAAATGCTTTATTAATTATTCCAGCTAATTATTTTGCTTCTAAAAGTCTAGCCTCTTCAGAATATTTTCTAAAAATTACAAAAAAAAATGATGCGAATATAATAAAACTTCTAAGAAAAAGTAAAAATCATCTTAAGTGAAGAGGATTCCATGAATAACAATATCATCGTGGGGGAAATGTATCTGCCATGGTTACTTGGATTACTTTCAAATAAAATAAAGTACTTCTCATTTTTATTGCTGTCTTCAAAGAAAAAAAATTACACAACTGGGTTACTTGAAGAATATCGATGATTAAAGTAACTATAAATATAAATTATTCATGCAGAATGTTTAAAAGGCCATCTCAATTAGTAGCCGGTTTAAAAAAAAAAACTTTCTAGTTTTCAATTAGTTTAATTTTTAGTAGAAAAGATGTTAGAAGTTTTTGTTTAAAGTGTGAACTTTCAGATGTGGAACTTAGAATGTAATAAATATATTTTTATAATTAGGAGCTTATTGATTTTCTGAATATCACTAAACATTATGGTTTAGAAACCAAAATAATAGTAATACATAAATTTAAAAAAGTTCACAAATTTCAAGTCTTTCATTTAAATCTGCTATGTATAATTGTAATAAAAGCTTCTTTTCGTCTTGATTATCAAGGAAAAAAGCAGCCTTTTAATAACGCTCATTTGTTCACCTTAAATATAAAAATGAAATAAAATGTGTTCTAGGCTTTACAATTTTAAAAACTTTCATGAAAACAAAGCGCAGAAAGAGAAAGCATCGTTATCATTAAATCTAAAATAAAAAAAATAGTAATTTCTGGTATCATCTATCTGTTTTATCTTCGTTTGGAGTTAAAAATTTGCAAATTTCAAGTTTTTAGACAAACCAAATTTTATACAATTTGGATTATTTTTATTTGTTCTTAGTCATAAAAGAACAAAGGATTTAATTAAGTTGAGAAATACGTGCTTTAATACCCTATGTTTTGAGTATACAAAGTGAAATTTTTTTTTATGGATTTCCAATTTTTATTGTAACTCTTATTTTTATTCAAATTATGTTTTTATCCAATCTATTATTCCAACATATTTTAATGACTACTTTTTGTTGTCAGAAAATGAAAATTAAGTATAAGTTAATAAAAAATAGTATAGTATGGAAAGTAAGAAAATAAAGCTTTAGAAAATCGAAAACATTAGATTTTCAGTAAATTCAAATTTGCCAATAATAAAAATCTAAAAAAAGGTAAAATATTGCTACATTTTTCCATGAAACATGTTTCTTTTTATTCATTCTTTAGGCTCAATATATAGTATTTGAATTTGGATACTAAAAGAAAAAAAGTTCAAGTACCCTGGAGCATTAAAAGTCGATTTTAAGTTGAGGAGGGAAGAGGTTTATCAACAAGAACCTGGCTATGGAGCAGAAAAAAAATCCACGATTCTGATGGATGATGATTAGAAATATTTTGTGGTCCCATTTTTTTTCAACAAATTTAGCCAATTTCTTACTGCCTGAGAAAATGTAACTATTTTACAGAGCAAAGAAAAACAACTGTTATGATAAATAATGATTGATTTGAAGGGTATTTTAATAACTCTATTTAAATTTTTTAGAAACTGATTAGAGGTATATAGATTGGGATGAAATGATATATATGATCTCATTTTTATGAGACAACAAATTTACCCTTTAAATTTTGTTTTTATTAATGATTATTCTGTTTTATGTAATCATAATAGTATTTTATCCTAAAAAATGTCGTCTATTTTTCTACTATTTATTTAGTTTTACTTCATCGGTCAAATTTTATTATTGGCTACTAAATAAGAATATTTATCATAAATAAGCAAGATGAATATTTTAATTAAATACAAATATTACTTAAGATAATAATTCGACTGGAAGATGTTAGATCTTAGTTGATAGATGTTTGCTATGTAATTTTTTGTTGTAAGGCTCGATGAACATAGAAAAATTCTTAGAATCGTCGAATAGAGCAGTCAGTTTGGAATTAGTTTGAGAAAAAGAAGAGGAAAGATGACTTGACCCTAAAATAGAGGAATTAAACATTTGAATTCCATGTTAAAAATTGGCTCGTTGTTGTTGTGACTTATGTCACATGTCACAACAACTCAAAATAGATTTCATTTACTTAACAGAAAATTAATTTGATGCTCACTCGCCATATAATTGATATGGACGGGTTTACAGAAACACTGAAAAAAAGTGAGAAAACATAATATGATATAAAAGCATAAGTGCACAATAATAATAAAATTATAACAAAAATTAAAATGAAATCTGCAATGAATATTTCAATGTGTCAAATCAGAACATCATTTCTTGAACGACCAAGCACCACGTGCTCGTGCAAGCTAAATTATATTTTTATTCATTTTAATCGCTTCATTGAATGAGTCACTTTAGTATTGCAAACCATCCAAAACGCTTTGTCTCGCATTGATTATTTAAAAAAAAATACCCCATTTCCTGTTTATTTCATTTCATATAATCATGTGCTCAAAATGACATGTTTCTAGGCTTTATTTGCTGTAGTCATTAACTTTTTTTTATCAGAACATTTGAAAACGCATTGGTAACGTGTAACGTGTATTAAAAGCTGATTTTTTGAGATGCTCGTGCAGAAAATAAAATGGTAATTTTTCTCCTGAGGATTTTTGCTGACGCCAAAACCCTGATCCTAAAAACCACATCATGTTTTTACATGATAATAATGCAATATAAAAGAATAACTTAGAGGTCACACTCATTGTCTTTTTCATTTTATGTTAAAAAAGTTTGTGTTTTGTTAATGATGGAAGATTGTTAAAAAAAGTACTATTTTCTCCTTAAAAAAATAAATTATCAAGTTTTGAAAATTACATTTAGGTTTTTCTGAGTTTGAATCATAAGCCAATGCTAGTGGTTCTTAACTAAGATAACTATATAGAATAGGATATGATGATATTTATAATAAATACTGAATAGTAGTATTTGTTACAAATCTGGTCCGATCATCTTAATAACCTTAGTAATCCTGGAAAAGAATATGTTTATATTCCTGCATGCTCATAACAAGGATACCATTCAGGGAATACTTAATGACTTAATGTTTCGGCTTATGATATCATTTATGATAATCAGCGATACGTAGATGTATGCATTTCATGAAATATTTAACAAAGGATCACTCCTGAATTATATCGTTCACTGCAGAATGCTAAATCTATTAAGATATACAAGCAATGATTTGAAAAGCGGTAAATTCAAACGATATCTTAATTTGTATATTGTTTAAACATAAACAAATATTCATCTTAGCTAGATTGCTTTTATTAAAATTAAATGATTTAATTAGGTTATGAATAAGAGAAGGTAAATTAGAGTGCTTGCACCATCATTTAAGAACTAATAATGCAATCTAGCGTAATCTGTGTGATGCTGGAAAATACAAAATTGATATTAATTCTGAATTATTTCTGTCTTAATCCAGACATATTTTAAACAGTTTTAAGATACGAAATTAACATATTTTTATATTCATCACATTAATTTTAATAAGATTACATAATAATTAATACTTATTTTGTCTTTACTATATTTTTATTTTAGATGAAAGTTTCTTTCTATTAATAATTATTTATAATCATAGTAGTGTTTAACCCTTTGCATTCCGATGGTGCCTCTGACTCACCATTCAAGATTGTGCATCATTTGGACGTTTTATTTATTTATTTTTCAAATTTAATTGTTAAAAATTCCTTCATAATGGCTAAGCGATGTAGATTCATTTTTCAAAAAAAAAAATCGAATTAAAAGATTATGTATATTTATTTTTCATAGCAATAAAAAATATCTTTGTATTAGGTGAATAATTTTGCATCTAATTATTGTTCATAGTGGAAAGGGCTATATCTGATATGGGTTTCAATAAATGTAGGCTGAATATTTTATGCGTATCTATTTAATATAATTTTATTTTCGTTAACTTTTAACTCAAGTTAATTAGAAAATAAATTTTTACTTACTTAGATTATATTAATTAGCAATTGTTTATATTTTTATTATTAAGCTATAAATTATTTAAAGTATATATTACAGAGTAATCGCTTTTCAATTGCAAAATGTAATGCAATCTTTTTGAGAATTGTATGGCAATTTAATTAAACCAAATCGTTATGGCAATTAGATCAAATCAAATCTGGCCGCAAAGTGTTTGTGAATAGATTTATTGTAATTCAAGACTACTTAATTGTGATAAAGTTCAGCTTAAAATAAAGCTATTTTGTTGCGATCTTTGATGGCCTGATATCAATAAGAATTTCTAAGCCATCTATTAAAAATCTTTCTTTTCTGAAAGATGCTGGTTACCGTGATAGAAAATTTTTCATTAGAAATCTACAATAAAGTATAAAACTACTAACAGCACCAACTCATCAAAAATGAAATTTTTTGACCCCTTTGCATGTGTCGCTTTTTATATTGGCAGAAATTAAAGAAGCACGCGAAAGTAGAGTTCCTTCGTTGTTATTTGAGGCTTATCTCCTAAAACTAATAGTTTCATTCCTTTGTTCAGAAATGTTATTTTTAAATTGTATTAATTTACTATAAAATAAAAAGTATTTCCATTAGATAATTACTTTTGAAATTTAAAAATAAATTTGAAAATTATTCCGAACTTTCTGATGTTTAGAATAATTTTGAAACACTGAGAAATATTAATATACATTTTTCTTGAAAATTTGAATGTAAAAAATAGCAACAATGTGTTTTTTATGTCTATTTTAGTTGAAAATAAATGAAAGGAAATCTTTATGCAGAATATTGACAAATAATGTTGCCGATGAACTCAGGATAAAATACCTTTTTTTCTGATTAAGTGGATGATTAAGTTTAATGAATATAGAGAGACTCATTCATGTGGCATATGTAAAAAATATTTCTTTTACCTTGTTCAGCAAACTGACAATACAAATGATATTTTCTTTTTTTAAACAAGTGCCACTTGATAAATTAAAAGTAGCTGAAATGGAAGACATACGAGAAAGATATTTTCGACTCGTTCTTTTACTTGAAAAAGACCGAATCGCCTTTCTTCCCATATATGAAGAGGTGGGGCTTATGAAAAAGTTAATGAAATTTCTGAACGAGGGAAGCCTTTTCTCTGCATGCATTGGATAAAGAAACGGACAGACGTGAGAGAAAAATTAAAATCCAGAGTTTTGAATGGTTTGCAAATCAGACAACTTGTAGTCGATTCTCATTTTTATAGATTTCTTAAATAAGACGTAATAAATAAAATAAATACTAATGACGTCCGATAAAATATATATTGTTCTTACTCTACTAAACTTTTGGAGTGAACAAAAAACTGACGGCTGCTTAATCAATAGTATGCTCAATATTTTAAGAGACCTTAAATGCGATATAATTACAAACATTTTGATTCTTCAACTAGTAGTTAACTCATTTTCCTGAAATTTTTGGCCGTGATAATAACAATGGGAGACTCATTCGATGCCAGATCACTGGTGGTATATATAGAAAGTGATATAAAGTTAGTTCACGCATCAATGTTAGGTAAAAAAAACTTTTAAAATGATACAAAAAATATTTATTTTATTTTATATTGATTTCTCTCATTTTTAAATTTAATTATCATGTAGATTTTTCTATTTAATAAAAATATTTTATAGAATTTTTTAAAGAAAAATGTTTTAATTAATACATTTCATTTTATTACAGCTTAATACTTAATCAAAAGCTTAATTAATTTAACTTCACTGTTTGTTAATGTAAATAAACCTTAATATTTTATTTTTTTGAATAAAAAATAATGAAGAAAAAGTAATCAATGGCGGAACAAAACAATAATTAATAAAAATTAAGTTGCAATTTCCAATGCATATTTCAATGTATCATGACAGAACATCATTTCTTGAACGGCGAAGCACCACGTGCTCGTGCAAGTTGAATGACATTTTTATTGAATTGTTGAATTTGAATTGTTTCATCGAATGAGTCACTTTAGCATTGCAAATGATCCAGAAAAACTTTGTATACCATTTATTGTTTAAAAAAAATATCACATTTCCTATTTATTTCCTTTCATATAATCGCGTGTTCAATAGGACATTTTTCTAGCTTTTATTTGCTGTAATCATTAACCTTTTTTTTTTAAGGAGAGCTTTTGTAAAAGCAATGGCAACGCGTTATTGAAAGCTGATTTTTCGAGATCCCCGTGCAGATAATACATTTTTTTTTTCGTCTACGGATTTTTGGTTGACGCCACAGCCCTCATTCCCAAAACAACATTTTCTGACTTGATATTAATCTAATAACTGTGTACGGCAGACAGAATACTTTCACATTTTTCTTCTAGAGTTTATTATTGGTGGTATTTTTACTTGAATATGAAATATATTATTTACAATTGTGAAGTACCTTTCAGGTTATTACTAATTAATACCAACGATTCTCGTCAGAACTCCTACTAAAAACTCACTCACACTTGGCTTCAGGACTCTCCAATTTCACTCATGACTTCTACACACGCGCTGCTGTTCCTCCTCTCTTCCCTTCACATCCTTTTAAAGACAGCCGGAACAGTTCCGTGGCGGTTAATGATATGACAAATAACTATTAATAAAGGAGCAGCTGCCTTTAGTTTTATTTTCAGCTTTTGAAATAAATATAAATTCGATTGAAAAATCCATTGTATTTTATATTTATTTTCTCTTAATAAATATGTTTTGCTAGTTGTGTCTTACCATTATGAATCCTTAATCAATTTAAACACATTTTGTTATGATTTGTAACACTAAAATTGTAATAAAATGTACAATTTTACGTTAATGTGTACGTTACGTTACTGTGACCTCTACATCATTTAGTATTTTAGAAGTATTAAATATATCTTATTTAAATTATTTCAAGGATTTTTATAGATAAGTTTTAACAAAATTAATTTTTTTTCTTTAACCTAGAGCTGCTAAATAAGTTTTATTCAACTTAAAGCCATCTTTTAAACTCGATACTTTCTATGTGATGATAATAATTATCGCATCGTGGGATTAAACACAGAGTGGAAACTGTCAAGAATTGAGGAGGATATTAAAGGATGCACTTTCGAGTTATCCGGTGTAATTGCTTTTTGACACTCAGCTCAAATGCTTTGGCAAAAGCAATTATATTCTGTATGACAGTTGCTTATTGTGCTGTAGAGCTGAGACAAAGTATTTCTCAGTGAAGTAATTTAGATGACACATACAGACAAGGCACGTTTGTGTATGGAAAAAATAACTTAATATAGCTGTAATTAAAGTATATTCATTTTAACATCCTATATTAGCATTCCTTAAATTATGGCATGCAAATCATGTATAGTGTGTACCCTTGTGTTTAGAGGGCTTCGTATTTGTAAAATGAAACAAAAGTGGCGTTAATTAAAATTTTCTTCGATATTTCTTACACAACTATATGTTTATTTTGTTCATTTTTTGGAATCATCTTTTACTTAGAACGTTTGATGACACCTTTCGTTCTCTTGGATAATAATAGTAATGAAAATGAATGTCTATAAATAATGTAGTTAAAAATTTAAAATAATATTTTTGCTACAAAAAAATACATGCATAGATTATTAGTTAAGATTGCAAAAAATATTTTCTTGCGATAAAATATGGCAATGTGCTTATAAATAAATATATTCATAAAATAACAGAGCGTTGAATCCTAGGAAAAAATGGTAAAGAGTAGATACGAAATAATAAATTGCTATTATGAATATGCGCCATGAAATGTCATGCTCAAAGTTTTATTCTTCATTAAAAATGTGTACAATATTTTACTTGAAGTGTAATGTGAAAGACAAAACATTTGTTGGAAATTTTATCTTCTAAAAATGCCTATTTTTTCGTGAAGCAAATCTTAAGATAATTAAATCACATGTGTGAAAATAAATGAGCTCTTTATGGAACAGAACATAAATCTTTCGTTATGTTTTATGAGGAAAAAATACTTATGTACCCTTACTCAATTTCGCATGGTTTATTTGAATATTTCTTTAGGTACATTATGAATCAATTGCTTTACCATTAAAGAGAGTGTTTTTCAAATTTTTATTAAAATTAAACGGCATTTTAAGGATTTTCGCGTAATGTTCGGGCTTACTTTTGCATAAAAATCATTTTGAAACACTTCCTATTAAAAAGTGACAAAAGTTTCCAGTGACACAAATTTTTATCTTGTTTTAATCTTTTATCTAATTCTAATAAATTCTTAGGTCATATTTTTCAATATATTTCACACAATACATTCTATTGTTTAAAATAATACGCTTATGCAACATTATAAGATACAATACTTGTGTACACGTTATTAGTGCTGTAAATAAAGTGATTTATTTATCTAAAATATCATTTTACAATTTCAACGTTCCACATACTATTGCATTATGATATTAATAATAGTAGACTTAGACTGAAACTTTTAAAATTATCAAAAGAAAAAATAAGCCTTTTTTCTGAAATTGAATCTGGATTTCAGTTTAAAGATAGGACTTAACTTATCTATGAAAAGAAAAACTTTTTTTATTCTAACGAAAGTTTCAACGAGTTTGACAAAAAAGAAAAATTTAATTTAGTTTCTTGAGATATAAAAGGGCACATAAGAAGAAGCTACAAACTATCTCCGTGAAAAAGGTTTTTCATTATTTTTTTTATTTCTTATATTAAAGTTTAAAGAAGAAAATATTTTTAAAGTATGTATAATGCTTTAGCAAAAAATGAATAAATGATAAAAAGTGCAAGATTTTTTTTATATATATTGAAAATATGCTCTTAAATAAAATCTGTTTGAGTTTTGTGTCCTTAAGTTCAAAAAGAAATTAGTCGAATTTTATCTTGGAATATATATTTTGTTTTAAAATCTGAAATTAAAAAAGTTTTGTCATTAATTGAATACTTTAAATTTAAAAAAAAGGCAGTCCAAAACGGACTGATTTATAAAAATCTATATACAGAATGATTAGTAATTTTTTCCTGCATAATTGCAGGTTAATTGTTATGAATCTGAAATATTTCTTCCAAGCACGTTTAATTCAATCCCCGAAAAGACGGTGAGCTCTGTTGGGTGCTGATCGGTTGCGAATCAATCTCAGGGGTTGGCAACCATTTCGTGACTTTCGTAAGATGAAATTGGCTACAAGAGATAATATAGAATCTTCCAGAATTTTGGTGATAGAGCCAATAAGAACCGATATATGCCTGATTATTACAGAATATTCTCTGGTCAGCTCCGGGAATTATAAAAGGTTGGCAGCCTCAAACTGAAGACAATCCTGTTTTGAATTTTGTACAGATTCGTAGGGAGGGATGGCGGAAAAGTTGAATCAATCCAGAAAATCTCAGGTTTTGAAGGGTGCTCACGTGGTTGGTAAATTGAGTTGCGGGCCGAATCTTGGAGTTTATTTAAAAATAAACAACGAGTCGGGTGTGGAGTAGCCAGTCGTGTGATAGTGAGTCGGCAGTCGGATACAGCTAGGAGGCATTGTGGAATTGAAGGCGTTTGGAGAGACAGTAGAGAGTAGGGTAAAGTGGGGGGAAATGGGTAATTTTTATTATGTAAAAAAACGCATTAAAACATTAAAAAAGATTATTTTAACTTTATAATACATTTTAAGCATTTGTTGGCAACTTTTAATTTCCTTTATAAATTTCATATTTTGAATTTGACAGCAGTAGATTGTCATATGTAAAAGTCAGGAATGAGTACTTCTTTTTTAAAGTGATAAAAACTTTCAAAAAGTAATTATTTTTGTTGATTTATCATCAATATTTTTCCAGTAGTCAACTACAAAGGATTTTGAACAACAGATCTTCATAAAAACAAGAAAGAAATATTTTCCATATATTGTGTTCAAGGAATATTTTTGTATGATAGGGGAAAATAAGTAATGGTAATTATAAAAAATGATTAACAATTTATTATAATGAGTAACAATAAAATGAGTAACAATTTATTATAAATTTCTACATTCTTAGATGTGATTATTTAAACTAGACCTTCAATTTTACTGGGAATTATGTAACTAGTCTTTTATTATTGTTTGTTTGCTGTATCTTTAAATTAATACAGTAGAACTTGTAGTAGAAGGCCTAAAATGCCATGTGTTTAGATGGCTTTAATGTCTCAAATATAAAACACACAAGACAAAGTAAAGATACTCCACAAGAAACAAGTTTCCTTACATCACATTCAAGTGTGGCCCAAAATGTTTCGGTTTCAATCTCTAGTTGCAAGTTTAATTTATTTAAAATAATGACTGACAATTAGGGTGGTGTAAAATAAGCTTGAAAAAATCAATACAAATTTTATTGGCCAGATTACTGGTATGGAAGGGAACGATTTTATAGTCTAATATGTAAAGAAATCAGCAATTTTTGACTATTCTATTATTCTTTTCCTGATGACGATGATGCTGACATTGTTGAGAGGGACCAAATTATTGAAATTTTAAAGAAACCAAACCTAAATAACCATGGTCATTACACCTTTTCAGCAGAAATTGTAATTAAATCGCGTTTTCTTATAACATTTTTTGTAGAAAAATAATATATTTTAAACTAAACTTTGTATATTATTAGATTTTCTAATTAATACCCATTTTACCCCAGAGGTATTGAACCTTTGCGGTGTACCCATTTTACCTCACCTCTGAAGTAAAATGGGTATGAAAAAAAGTAAAAAAAATGATAACTTTGTAATGAAAATAAAAATGTTTAGCTATTATAACAGTTAAAGTAATAAACCCATTGCATAAATAAATACAAAAAATGCATATTTGCAGTGGTTTTTAAATGAAAAAGAGTGTTAAATGTGAACACAGTACTTTTCCTACATTTTTTCCTCCACCTTACCCTACCTACTTTAGAGCTCCTCCTCCTGCTGAATTCTGTCTTTCAGCTTTGTGTGCTATGGTTTCCATTACTACTTGTGGGCTACTGTTCGTTGTAGTGTGCTGTCTGTGTTCATCTCGATTGTACATTTGTTGCCTGAGTATTCTTGTCTTCCTATTAAATAAAAGTCGTCTTTTGTTACTGATGCCTATTGACTGTGCTCCTTCATCGACTAACAAATTGAAAGAAGACCGAGTTCCATAAAAAGGTATTCGTTTAATTACCTTCTACCATTTGAAATAGTTTTTTGTTCCTGAGACGGTTATTACATCACCTATTCACACGCAATGAGTTTATTGTTATCTCATATTGTTTGTAACATATATAACAAGTGTGAATGGTCTCCCCAAAACTTTCCCTCATATATTCTAATACGAGTTTCACATAAGAAAGCCTTGCATGGCATAACAGTTATAAAATATAAACCTTTTGGCAAGAATTTATTATGTTTTTTTACTTTGTTTGAGTTGGGGTGGGTTTATGGTAATACGGTTAGTAATCTTAGAAAATTAAATTGTCTTAAACGCAATTTTCTTAACCGATTGAAACAAAACTTTGACACAAAACAATTGTTACAGTAACAAAATATCATACCTAATTTCATATAATTTATTCATTGCATTTTTTTAATTATAAAGTTTACATGCTTTTTAAGATTCTGTAAAATATTTAGCTTGTGGAATTACTTCTCTGTAATAGGTCTTGAAATATTACGGTTCACTTGTTATTGAATTTGTCTCAAAATGTAATATGTGTCTAAACTTTAAATGCTAAATATAGGTACCGAGATTTATTCATCTGGTTCTCTTTGTTTTGTATTTGTTGTGATAATGTATATCCAAACAGCCGGATAGACAAGCTAACTCTTAAGGAAATTTTGCTTAAAATTTGATAAAATACTACAAAACTGTTGTAAAGAAATTATAAACAATTGTGGAGATTCGTCAAAATTTCAATTTCAATTTTTTGACAGTTACAATATTTTCTCTCTGCTACTTATAAGAGAAAGTATAATTTCAGACATCCAAAAAATGCATTGGCTTTAATCCGATGCTGTATCATTGTCGTGTCTTCAATGTCCATCCGATCGCATTTTCTGAACTATGATTCAGTTTGAGATTTTGTTGTAGAGTAATGAAGATTGATATCTGATTGTGCATTAGTTTAACTTCTTTGCTTCTAAGATATGCAATAGATTACCCAGGGAAGAACACTATTGATCATTAATTCAATATTGTTTCCGAGAAAATCAACAAAAATTGCCCATTTGTAATTTCAAAGGAATTCCCTCACTAATTTGTCTGTATGACATAATAATTAGTGGCTCTAATCAACGGCAGTTAAAATAAATATCATGTAACTAATCAACGGCAGTTAAAATAAATATCATGTAAACAAAAATTGATGAGAAAAACTTAACCGTTGCTCATATAAAAATTAGTTCCACACACAAATCCTCATCGAAAATTAGAAAATTATATATCATGGGAATAGATATGAAATTAAAAGAGTGACCAATAATCTTTAGAGGAAAGTGAGGGGGGGGGGAGAGGCATTATGGCGTGACTGCCAAAACCACGCTGAAGAAAATACCGCTCCGGAATGTCCAAGGGGAATAATTTCTCGATTCCCTTTTATTCCTTTATATAACAGTGTATTTTCATAGTTTTGCTCACCTTCTTTCTATTATTATTATTGTGCTATTATCGCATAGTATTGTTTATTTCCCTACTAATCCTAATTTTTTTTAACATTATATATCGTACTTTATATTACTTATTGTAATTTCATTTTGCTTTCCTACTTGCTACACAATTTTACGCGCTCAGTAATAGTTATTACTTTATTCAGTGGATCGTATTAGATTTCTTTAAAAGTATTAATTATTGCTAGCTTTATTATGAATTGTAAAATTTTAACCATATAATGATGAAAAGGAAAATATTCTTTTTAAAAAGAATTTAAGAAAATATTGCTACTATACAGCCATAATGGTATTTTAGTTGTGGAGGAAATTAACCAGTGTTTCTATTTTCATCGGTTTATAATCTGTGAATTTCCCGCTCTTAAGTCACAATAGATAGTGTGTTTGGCTGATCATCCTAATTCATATCGTTCATAAATTAACGAATCCCATAGCATTCATTATATATTATTCATAACTTCTATGAGTTGCTTATGGGAACATTTCATAAAAATGCGAAATTGTTATTGAAAGCATACACATAAAGTTAATTTCAAAATAAAACAAAACAGAAAATATAATTATAAAAATACAATTAAAACATCAATTATTGATTTAAATATAATTACGATTCATACTTGGAATAAATAATTGCAGAATTCGATATATTGCAAATAGTCAAGATAAATATAAATTTTATTATTTACAGAGTCATTTATTATTTAAATAGTTACAATAATAAAATACAGTCATATAAGCATACATAAACCTCTTTGTATACAAGTAGGCACAAGCCTTTTTGTATGCAAGTAAGCACAAGACTTTTTGTACGCAAGTAGGCACAATCCGTTTTGTACGTAAGTAGGCACAAGCTTTTTTATATAGCATACACACAAACCTTTTTGTGCACACAAAAGCCTATCCTATCTGAATCAAATGTGAAAAGAAGAATCTTTCTTGATTAAAATATGTTAGCTGGTTATTTTTCTGATATGAAAAATGTATTAAACTTCTTAAAATTCATTCTTTGCTGACTTTGATAAGAAGTCTTTGATGCTCGTAAAATGATGAAAAAATATATTTCCATCGGTGATTAGCAGATTATTTCGGTACTTTTCTTTTGTAATGTTTAGTTTATATTCAGAATCTGTGGAAGTATATTTTATCCATGATCAATCTTTTGTACTTTGTAATCTTACACAAAGAGATAATATATTTAAAATATTCTCCTTTATGGAAATCAGGCTAGGTTATGCACATAAGTTGCATCGGTTACGAAAAATGTGGGCTATTTAGATGATAAAAGTGAAATGTGCTATAATAAATGAAAAATATTTTTAATTAGAAGACATAATTGAATTTTTCAGACATTCTAACGACCAAATTTAAATGTAATTGTGATACCATGATAACAGATATTATCTATAATTTATATATAATTTGTATAGTTCACTAACTTCTCACAATTCACTTGTAATTAGAAATGCAATAAAAAACAATAACAATAAAAACATTACAACAGAATAACAATAAAAAAATTAAAAGTGGGAAAAAAACTCCGAATAAAAATTGTAGTTAGTATCGTTTAGTTATTGCTTATAATTTTTTTATTTATTTATATTAAAAATAATTTTATATCAATCGAAATATAGTACTTAAACGTGTCTAATATATTTTACCAAGTTAATAAATTTTAATAATTCTATTGAATTATTTGATGTCTAAAGAAATTCCTTTCTGATAAATGAATTAGAAATAACATGATAAATTGTAAAAAAAGCCTAGTCTAAATGTTTTGAATATATATATATATATATATATATATATATATATATATATATATATATATACTTATGAAAGAATTTATATCGTCGGGGAGATACTAGCTACATTTAATTCAAAATAATTTCTTCAATCGCAAATTTATTCCCATGAATCCGTCAATAAATTGTTTTGATGGATTATATTCTTTTACGTATGTTTGGACGAACGAACCTTTTTAACAGAAATAAACCCGGAAACTTCAAAATGCTATTAACAACGTAATCCAATATATTCTATCATTGCCTCCTTATTTTTCGTCTGTTCATCTATCTCATTATTTTTTAAATATTACACTACATTCTCTTTATTTGTCATGTAAAGGAATTTTATATATATATATATATATATATATATATATATATATATATATACACTAAAGACAATTCTGCCTCTTTAGTTTTTAAAAATGATTTTAAAAAATTACGCCTTGAAATATAAAATAAATCAATGACAAAATTTAAAATCTCAAGGCAGCAATGCTATCTATTGTTGAAAATTGGGCCAAAATATTTTTTTAACAATACCGAAATTCTGAAAAGTTTTCATGAATGATAAATTGCTTTCATTCAAACGAAAATCTTTTGAATTTCATCATGACGTAAAAATGATTTTTGTATTGCAATATTTTAAGAAGTTACGTTGAGAATTTTTGAATTTTCCAACTATTATTAATCATTTTAAATAATTTCAAAACATCCCTTCGGGACTCACATTTTTATTGCCCAGAATATATTAAATTGGGGAAAGAGAAATCCATTATTATTTTAAAGCCATAAACCGAGATAATAATGGATTTTTTTCCATTATTTTCTTTCCATTTTTTGAAAATTATGGAAAAAAGAAATCCATTATTTTCTCGGTAAATGGTTGTAAAATAATAATGGATTTCTTTTTCCCCAACCTAATATATGCTCGAAATTTGATAGCTGTTTAAAACACTTTGGGCTGTAGATCCTTCACACTCACACACAGACACACCCACATTCATATTTATTAGAAGTAGAAATAGAATTTTCAAACAATAGCTAACACTATAATATAACAATTTTAAAAAGGTAAACTCACTGACTTGAAAAATCAATATTATTCGAAGATATATATTATATGGACCCAAACCATATTTTATATTCTTTCAGATGACTTAAATATTTAAGTGGAATAATTTAAGTTTTTTTAAAAACTTATACTGAGTTAATTCAGAAAAATGACATTAACTTCTAAGTGGGTTGATGGATGCTGCATTCTTCACAAAGAAAACAAGATTTTTTTCCCCACTTCAATATTTTAGTTAACATTCTAAATATTACTCAGCCATAGTTTTTCAGATTCAAAAAGCAGCTCTAAAGACTTGCTTTGATGGTATTATCTCCTTTTATAAAAGCTTAAGTATCGTGATAATCAAAAAAATCCCCAAGAAAATGGCGAGTCATGAAACAATTCTTTTATTCTGCTTGAAAGAGATTTTAAAATAAAAGCAATAATGCACTTTCCGTAAAAGGAGCTTTAAATGAGCAGTTATTTCTAAACAGCGAGAAATCCATAGAAGTATTGCATTAGGGTCGTTTTTTAAACATATTCGTATTTGAACTTCTCAGACTAACAAAAATAGGAGTAAGTTTGCTATTTTTAGCCTGAAACTCCTTTGTGAATACGTTTTGCTGACTTAAATTAAAATGAAGGGTTTATACTTGCTGTTGAATGAAGAGAAAATTTGTTATTTGATTTTCTTCCTTATTAAATGCTATTTTCGAGTTCCCCTTATTGTTTCCTATCAATTTATATTATCTTCTATGAAACTACTTTTGAATTATATCCAGGACAGACTAATAATTATATGTTACATGTATCTCATTATATAGTAAGAAAAAGTTCTAACCTTTATCCTGCTGTTATGTTCGTACTTACTCTCGTATGTAGCGTTCGGGTCAGAATGACCGGATTCAGAAAACTAACCTTTCTTGCAGTAAATGATAGGTGCGATTTAAGAAATAGTATAACAATAATAATGGAAGTTTAAAAATGTATCTAATTATATATAATATCTAAAAGAAATAAAAGAAAAATATTTAAAATCATAACTTAAGACAATAATATAAAGCATCTATAAAAAGTAACATATAAATATTCGGATTTGAAAATTACCTTTATTTATAATTTGAAAAGTGATAGCTTGCATGAAAATTGCAAATGGGATTCTTACAATTATTGCCAAACATATTGATTTTGTTGTCATTGCTTGATGAATAGAGAACATTTGTGCACACAATAAAGTATTCTCAGCAGATCTCAATGGTACATTTCCCCCTTTTTCTTTGTATTAGTTTCATTACTTTTGAGTCCTCGTTTCTTTGTAAGTGTGGCCTTGCTTCAATGTGTGGAAAAATGAGTGACTTTACAAGTTTTCCAAAACTAACCTCTCGTTTGGTCAATTTGTTTTTGTTCCATTCACCATATAATGAAAACCATCGAAATAATATGCATTGTATGCAGAAATATAAAGCATGCTATAGAATACTATCGTGGTCCAGCAATTACTTTTTCTTTTACAAGTGTATATTTTTGAAAGTTGATCAAGAATATCTACATCCTCTTTGGTTAAATTATAATCTAAGACGAATAACAGTTTTTTTTCCAGATATTTTGCTAACTTTGTTACGATGCAAAGTTCTAATAAGAATAATATTCTTGTTTGTTTTTGAGACTGGATGGAGAATTGGATATAGTTTTCAACTGTTGTTCCGTCTGAAAATTAAATTTTAAGATTCGAACTTCTTTGTTTGGCATTTATTCAAAAAGCTTTCTGATTTATTTTTTCTAATGGAAAAGCATAGTCATTTTCCTTTTTAAACGAATGTCTCCTAAGTTATAAGATGTCAAGAATTGATCACATGTAATAATATGCCCCGAATACCCATAAGTAAGATCACATATCACTCGCATTCCCTGATTTTTCTCTGAATTTGGCCTTGTTCTTTTCCTTTGTAAATTTGGGAACGAAGCTTTACGGTCACATAAAGTCCACATTTTAATCCCAAATTTAGACGGCTTACTTAGTATATAATGTTTAAATGAGGATCGGCCACAAATTTCTACTAATTTTTCATGTACCGTCATATTTTTATTCAGATTATATAATTTTGGTAGAATTTCTCTTCATTGTTCCCAGATATTACAAAACTAATGACTCTCAATATGGTGAAAAGTATTTCGAAGGGCACTATCGCACGTATACTAGCCTCTAAATCGTTATCAGAACTTTCAGTATCATCACTTGTATGATTATCATATTAGAATACTTCTTCGCTGTCAAAAGTTTCTATTCGTTTAGTTATATGAGCATAACTCAAATTGATGCATTTCGTTATTTTTTTTTCCTCACATTCGCATACACAAATCTTTTTCAGTATATCTGAGAGTGAAATATAGCTGTAAAAAAAGAAAATTGTTATAAGAGCAAATATTTTAGCTCTCTTGTCAATCGGATCATTGTTTGACTTTTCATGAGTTTTCTTGCTATATGAACAAACACATACGTCAATGAAACAGGTTTCGAAAAAGAATGGGAAACTATAGTATCATTCCATACAAAAGTGAACATGTATGATTAAAAATAAATGATTTTTCTCGTCAAGTCATATAGAATCGAACGATACATTAGGTATAAACTAAAAAAATATTCCTCCAAAATACAAATAAACTTAAATCCCTTCTGGAGTACATATTTGTATTATTTTTCAAAGATGTCAAGAAATTTCATGAAAATACCTCTATTATATTTTTTATGAACTTACAAGTTTTATTTTGGGTCATACAGACCTGAACAGAACAGTAGGGTTAATAATTTTAAGAACCAGAAAAAGAAAATTAATTCGAATTTTTGGATGAAAACCGAATTTTCAGCATATGCAATGGCCTGATGTTAAGATTTCGACTGCAGAATCTAAACCTATTCCACCGAAGAACCGTCGTGTAAATGGTGGTGCCCGTTAATTTCATTGGGCCATAACATCCCCCCATTGGTGTGGTGTGGAGGTTTGCAGAGGTTTTTCCAATTCAGGTTTCGTCCTCGTCATCTGACCGTGGTTCAAAATTACGTGGTCCGTCCCAAAATAGACCTATTGTTTCTTTAAAAGGGGCGTTAATATAACTAAACTTAAGATAAAACACGGATGCAAAATTAAAATAGTTCAAATTATAAATAGAGAATATCCAAGAAAAATCTAGAAGACAGTTTTAAACGAATGCAAGATAAATAGAAAAAAAAACACATACGAAAATATGTATCTGGAAGAGCTGTAACGCTTACAGAGAATAGCATATAACAGAATGAAATAAGTGTATGCACATGTATTTTGAATGCCTTTTTACAAACCGAATTAAATCAAATTTTCTACGATGCTGTAGTTACAGCTAAGGAGATATGGTCGCTGGATAACGCACGGAATTTCCTTAATGCTAGTGATTTCTCTAATGAGTTATTGCAATGAAGTGAATATGAAATTATAGAGCGACAGATGGCTAAATCTTTCACAGATTTGGTTCAAAATTTGATAAGAATGTATATTTTAGATTCTTAACTTTATAGCAGAGTTTATCTATTTAGCTGTTTAAGTTTTGGATTAATGTAGTTCACTTGTCAATGGGCAATCATTCTTACAAACTACTTCGAAATAGATCTAGTTAATTGTAATATAAATCTATTAATTTGGTTGTCAATCTATATAAGAAATTTCATTCTTAGAGCTGAAAGCGATTTTGATCAATCATATTCTCAGATAGATGTCAATAAAGCCAAAAATATATTTCTCGAACTCAGAATAATTGGAAACGTGGATATTCGTCACAATATTGAATTTGAAGTTTCTGATGATTATGTTACTTCCTTAATATTTTGTATACGCGAAAATAAGAAGTCAAAAATGTTCGTATCATATTACCAAGTTCTTTGTACACACGGCTGACACTGGCACTTACTCAAAATAATTAGATAATAATGATGTAAGTTTTAGAAGAAAAAAAAGCTAACCATGTTTGCGCAGCTTTTAAAACAATGTTTTAAAGAAGCGTTTAAAAAAACTTGAGAAAAATTCCCGAAATTTTGATGAAACAATGCCTTTTGTTGAAAGTCTGAACAAATGTGCACATGTGTGCATACATGAAAGTTAATCTACCAAATCCAACCATTTCAAAGTTTTTTTTTTAAAAAAAGCTATCATGATCAAATCCCATTAAACGTCTAATTTTATCCTGTTTTCTCCAATTTCTACCATCTGCTTCATTTGCTTTAAATAAAGAGAAAACATCTCAAAAATGGGAATAATTAGTTAAAAAAAGAGTGTTGTAGCGAAATTTCAAAAAAGATATTTTATAAAAATGTATAGTTGAATTAAAGCATATTTAATACATGTAAAGATGACATAAAGCTTCTTTCTATATGCGCCGCTTACAAGTAATTTAAAATGCACCTGCAATTTAATTAATAGCCCATGATAGTCAAATAAAAATTGCGAATGATTTACGACATTTTAATCATTTATCCTCCTATCAGAAGTTATTCGAGATTAAAAACTTAAAAATCAGATAAACGAAACCAGATGATTACTTTCTGACAATTTGAAACGATTTGATATAAGGAGTTTCATATAGAAAGAAAAAAAATGCTTAATATCTTGTATATTTTCAAACGTTTAAAAAGAATTTAATCTTTACGAATCATAATTATGAATATGAGAATTTTTCTTCTACAGGCTAGATTGTCTGACCTACTGTTACCAACTTTGGCACATATATACAACGTGGAGCGATTTTTAGGGGGCGGAGGGCATTTTAATTAAAACATTTAAGCAGAATGCTATCTATTAAAAATAACTTTCTACATTATTACTGAACAAAAATAAAGTTAACAATCCTTTTAATATTTTTAAAAGTCTTTTTAATGACACTATTTTACGAATCATGAAATTTTCTTAAATATTTTTCCCTAATTTCTAGCGATTGATTACGCATAAAACATTATTTCCCTGAAACCCCGAAAGTGCTTCCATCGCTTCATCTACTAACGGATCATGTGATTTTCTGATATTCCTGAAAACTCAACAAATAAATGCATTTTATAGTTGAGCAGTTTAGGAGATGGATTAATAAACAAAGTTACAATAGTCCGAAATTTATAAGATTGAAGAACCGCCGACTTACATTTCTCTTTATCATGTCAGAACCTGAGGTTTTTGATGTCAATAAAAATGAGTGGGCAATGAAATGAAATGAAATTTTGTATCTGGATAAGCATCTAAAAAAATCAGCTTTTAATGACATGTTGTCATTGCATTTGCAAAAATTCCGATTTTAAAAAAATGACTACAGTCAATAGTACTTAGAAAAATGTCCCTTTGAGCACGTGATTATATGAAATGAAATAAATAGTAAATATGATTTTTTTAAAACAATAAATGTGATACAATACTAGGTTTGCAATACTAAAGTGACTCATTCAATGAAACAATTGAAATGAATAAAAATACAATTTAACTTGCACGAGCACGTGGTGCTTTCAAGAAATGATGCTCCGACATGACACATTAAAATATGCATAGCAGATTTCATTTTAATATTTCTTTTCGTAGTGTCATATATAATGGAAATTATCTCCTTCAGAAAGTCTCGTGTACACGATAAACAGAACCGAAATGAAAACAATTTAAAATAAAATAGTTTTACTATCAATAATTTGACAAAATACGTGAACAGTTATTAAGAATGATTTATAGTTAAAAATTATTTTCTTTAATTTTCGAGAGAAACATTAATAATCGATTATTCTGACTACTCAGCTAGTTGGAATTGTCTGGTCTGCACTACGAAACCTATTTCTCATTTTTGTGTTTACACTTCCGTACAAAACACTTCAGAATACTAATTGGAGTCTTTAGTAAATTTTTCAGAAATGAATTTCTTAAAAATAAAAATATAAGTTTTTATAAAGCTTTCAATTCAGACACAAAAAAAAAGAAATAAAGCAATTCTGGGAAAAAAATTTCAAAAAAATTTTTTTCATTGAAAATAATTAAAATTTAAAGAAAAACCAAATATAAATTAATCTATCGATAAGTAATAAGTTGATTAAGAATCTTAGAGTTTTACTACTACCTAAATCCGAAATTACTTCTTAGCCCTGATTTTTTATAACTTTTTGATTCTTACATTTAATTCATTTTAGCTAGCAAATTTTTGATTTTCATCGAAATTAGTTATAGAGTTATTTAAAAAAATTTCATCGAGCTCCTAATATTCTAAATTCCTTGTAAACAGTGATGGCAAGAGCAGATTAGAACAGAATGCAAAAGGAAATTTTAAGTTTACCTGATTACGTAATATCCCTATTTGATTTCCCTTGGTGATTAAGGAAACATTCGGACTGTTGTCCTGTATCCCTATCATGTGATGCATTGCCATCGTACAGCTTCCATTTGTGAAGACGCATGGATACATCACGACCGTCCTTAAATTTTCTTCAATAATGAAGACTCGAGAAAATTTTAACAGTCACATCTTTGTTCTGCATGTGGCTCTGTGTATTTACTTCGCAGTTTTTGCAGTGAAATAAACAGATTTCTTAAAAATATGATACAGATAGATTTTTTTTTGTTTTAGCATGTTGTTATTGTCCAGTGTGACTCATCTTGAATGGTATCCAAGATCTAACTATTTCACTAACATGAAAAACATTGTGAATGCTGGCTTTCTGAGACAGAGGTAGTCTGTTTTTCCTCGTGTTCGGGGAGTCCCGAGTTCGATTCCCGGTAAGGGCATAATTGTTCTTCAGTGTGCAGCTATATGTGAGATGTGTGAATGTTCCCCCCTGTAAGAAGGGGCTGTGCAAGCGAATGTGTGTGATAGAGGTAAGTTGGTCCTCTACCTACTTCTAGGTGCTCTGGTCCTTGTGACTAACAGAGGCTGCAATCTTTCCCCATCCAGTCATGGACCTGGTCTAGCACTGCTGGCCAATGGGGGCGTGCAACAACAGCAACACATCGTAAATGAATCCTTCAACAAATCAACAGTTTCACTGTCTTTCAATATGATAAGACAGTCGATCTCATATTCTTTTTAAATAAAGAAGAAAGGAGATTTTAACAGCCACGTTCTTATTCAACATGCGAGTTAGTGAAAATATTTTACACTTTTTTGCGCGAAATAGGAAGAAGAAACATAAATATAACTCAGATAGAAGCCTACAGTTTTGTTTTAGTATATAGTATGTGTGTAACCTGGCTTCTCTTCGCCCATGATCAACATTAAGTCAGTAGATTATATCACACTGAAATAGGATCAGTGAATACATTGAGCTACAACTATATCAGAGGATTTTAAAAATCTGCTGAATTGTTATAGCCTTGATCTACATGTGCTGTTGTGAGGCTGCTATGTAGGGACATGAAACGGACTACAGAATAGTTGTTGTATGTGCAACCAATGAAAGTCACATAGAACAATTACTACGTACGCTCATAAATATTCAAACCTGTTTCTGCAGTATGTTCTATCATTGTTCGCAATTAAAGTTTGTGGCCTTTTGCAACCAATGGAATTATTTTAAATAAATTTATATAAGATAACTTCTTTAATAGAAACATATATTTGAACTTTCTTGTATTTCTTTTCGAATTTCTACTTATTTAAATTATTCTATCATAATATAAAAATAAATTTAACTAAAAAATTGAAATGAAATCTGCTATGACTCATGATTCAATGTTTCAATGTATCATGACAGAATATAATTTCTTGAGCGGCCAAGCACTTCGAGCTCGTGCAAGTTAAATTATATTTTTATTCATTTTAAGAGTCATTGAATGAGTCCCTTTAGAATTGCAAACGATCCAAAAATCATTATCGCATTTTTTTTAAAAAAAATATCACATTGTTTAAAAAAAATCACATTTCCTATTTATTTCATTTCATATAATCAAGTGCTCAAAATGACATTTTTCTAGGTTTTATTTGCTGTAGTCGTTAAATTATTTTTTTAAATCAGAGTTTTTGTAAATGCAATGGCAAAATGTTATTAAAAACTGGTTTTTTGAGATGCTCATGCAGGTAATATTTTTTATTTTATTTTTCATCTACGGGTTTTTGTTGACGCCAAACACCTCATTCTGAAAACCTCATATTCTGACATGATAAAAATAATTAAAAAAAATTAAACCTAAGCTAGCATAACTATTATAAACTTTAAAAAAATCCTCACAAGAAACGTATCAAGTTAAAGGTTGGGAAGGGTGAATATATAACTATATCCAGGGCCCAGTATAAGAAAAAAGAAATAAGAAAAAAAAAAGAAATTTAAAGAGATAAACTTAACTATGAAAGTATCTGGCATAGAAACCTAAAATTGAAGCGGGATTTTATAAGGGGAAAAAACTGTGAAATAATTTGTAATTTGAGTTGGAAACGGTGTTACAGAATGCAATGCAAGGAAGAAACGCCTTTTAAAGTCCTTCAATTTTTATGAGTGTTTGAGAGTTTTAAAGTTTGCTTTACTTTAAGTTACACGTACAAGAATGCAAAAGAAATCGTTTTTATTGCTCTGAAGCTTTAAGGTATGGTAACGGTTAGAATTTATATCTTTTCGTGAGGGGTATTTGTTTTATCTTGAGCCTAAGCAGAGATTCTTTGAATTGTTTTTCATTTCAATTCTTGTGCATTTTCAAATAAAACATTGGATGTTTTTAGAGAGTGAAAGAACAGCAGCAACAGCTTTTGACGTAAAGTTATTTGGAAATATCTGAAATAAAGACATGTTTTTTACAGTTGGCTAAAACATTATTTTAGTTACACATTTTTTTAAAGCATTATGCTTTTATTATTTTTAGGTTATGAGTTTCTTTTTTAGTGCGTAGGCCTTTCAAGAAAATAATTGTTTTAATTTTAAATCGTATAGAATTAAATATCCCGAATTGTTAATGCATTCAATATCTGCATTATGTCAACATGTTAGAGGGTCTATTAGCAAACAAACGGAAGCAATTTTCTGTCGGGTTTTTTTTTTTTCATGAAAGTTTTTGGAACATCACTGCCAAAACAATTCTTTTAAAAAAATCATTTCTAGTTCTTCAGCAAATTGCACCATAATAAATTATGCATTTTTTGTAGGGAAGAAAATTTTACTTTTTACTTTCTTGCATATGTAGCATAAAGAAAACATTATAATCTTAAAAGCATTCAAACTCAAAATTTTGATATATCTTTACTTTTCAGATATTCCCGATTCCTCAAAATAAATTTAAAAAAAATATCCTTGTATCTGTAAGTAGTCTCTGACAAAAATAATCAAAAAAATTTCGAACGAATCTTATGAAATTTGTTATACAGGCTTTACATCAAATTTTAGAATTCTATGAAATGTTCAGAAGACTCCGTTCAAAAGAAGTATCTTAATCTGAGAATTCAAATATAAACGAATTAAAAATATAAAATGAAAAATATTTGATGGATATTTTTCAGTAATTTATTAAGTAATTTTTCAGTCATTTGGTAAGAATGCGTGTAAAATAAAAATTCGATTTTTGGATGCTGTCAACCACGTGCCAGGAATCAATCGTCGATGATCCAATGATAGATTCAATAAAGCATATTAAAATCTAATATTTCGTTACAGCTGTACGTCAAAATCATGAAAGGTGATCTCTGGCATGGCAAGTCTATAAGGAAGTATGCGAGAAAGTTTTAGGGGGACCCTTCTCTAAAGTTATTATGTAGATGTTTCAAGTAAACAATTACATTTCTTCTAAACAGGTTGCCATAAAATAATCTTAATTTCAGTGCACACCTTTATACAAGTATGCAAAAATTCCTGCAAACAAAAATGTTGAAGATGTTCCACTGTATCTAAGTCATTGTACAGAAAAGAAGTAATATATAAAAAAACATTTTTTAATTGATTCTATTTTTGAATATTAAGAAAAAATTAGAGAGTTCTGAAATTTTTTTATTTTAGTTACTTAATTAAATAATTGCAATTTTTGTTCTCGTGTCACAGCGGAAGGAGGGGTGCAGTAGTTTCTGAGGATGTGTACCCCTGAGCAACCAAATAACGACCACCTTTGATTTATTTCCCCCAGTGGTATGACTCTAGACATGGAGAACTTTGCGACCAAGGAAACCTTTGCGAAGTACAAGGGATGCGAATTAACTCCCTACCAACCAGGCTATTCTGACCTAACAATTACGACTACTATAAAAATTATTATAAATGCGAAAAAGTTAATTTTTAATTTATTAATAAAAATTAATGAATTAATATTAGAAAAAACTGTATTAATATCAAATGTCATCACCTACAAGTTTAAAAAAAATGTACTTGCACTTGATTAGATGAATAAAAAGAGTATTTTATTAACGATTGAAAATTTGAATATTTTATATATATATATATATATATATATATATATATATATATATATATAAAATATGA
>JAOUZG010002243.1:802194-817057 GCA_026289955.1 Argiope argentata | reverse complement strand
AAACGAGTTATAGCCCAATGCCTAATTAATTTAATAATTAATTGTGACATTTGTTGGGCAAATTATGTTGTCATCAATTATTGGTTGCAAACTGATATTTAATAATCTAGCAGTTTGTAGAAGGTAAAATTATAATTAGAAAGCAACTATGTCAAAAATCTTTGCAATCCCACTCTGTGCTTTCACTTCCGTTTTTGATTGAATATAATTTGCTGATTCATGGAATAGTTAAATATATTATATAACTTCTGAAAAGGCCATTTGTTGTTCCCGTTTCAAAACGGCAATAAATATAGAATCAGTCGACACGTGTTAGAGATAAAACATGTATAATTATACAACTAGTTAGTTATTTCATAATTATCTTTGCGCAAATCCGGCACTATCTGTTTCGTTAAAACCGGAAGATACCTTGACGAGTCTGAACGATTTCCTTGACATTTTATTTTATTTACTTCTTTTGACGTTAGACAAATAGTTTTTCCAATCTATTCAAATGAAAGGCGAGGGAGGTGTGATTCTTATCGCTTACTGGTAAAGTTGTAGCTGTAGGAATGGTAAATATTTTGCCGCACTATCGGCATCAAAAATATTATTGTGCTGAAATAAAAATATATATTACGACTGTTCAGTTTATTGTTGTGGCTTTCTGCCGAGATTTTTTTTATTTATGAGCGTTATAAGTTCAAAATCTTAGAAGGCAAGAAAACCCATCTGCGATTGAAGCCTAATCCACGTTCAATATGCCATCCAGTCTCTCGTTGGGCGCGTGTTGAAAAATGTTTAGGACAGGTACTGAATCCACCATATTTCGTATTGCTTCTTTTCTTATTGACATTATCAAATAAATTAAAATCAAATAAAAATATTTTAAAAATAAAAAAATTGAAATTCTCTATCGCAAATTTTATATTATCATTAACATTATTTCATATTAACATTATATTTTTAAAGATAATGTTTGTCTTAGTTAATTTAAGTCATTAAACAATTTAAATGGCTTTAAAACAATCATGTATTATCAAACCAGAATACGCATGCGTCGGTAACGGGAACGACGCATGCGTATTCGAGAAGCGGGGACATGACAGACATTCATGGCAAGTTGTAACTTTTTTTGGTGATAAGTCGCCAAATGTGTCTACCCTTTTTAACATTTTTACAATAACCCTAAAAGCTGAAAATTGATGATTCAAAAGCGGAAAATTGCCACTTTTCTGCCCGTTCATTTTGTGGCCTCAATAATCTCAATACAATACATCAACTTCCTATATGATTATAAATTTTACTATTAAAGTTCCTTAGTTCGTATAGTAAATTATATTTTTAACCAGCCGGAATATTTTCCCAAGAACTTTCTCGTGTATATTCTAATAAAATTAAGTCTTTTTTTTCTTAATGTTCGAATGGATAATTATGTATTATATATATACATTGATTATTTATATTGCTGTAATTTAACGCTATTTTTTGCTTTATTTTTTTTCTGTTTAATGGGAAAACATGTACTTATACTAAAACTAAAACTGTTTTTATTTTGATTATTTATTTTGTTGTGTCGTAGATTTTTTGCATTATAAGTTTTTCTTGTTTTTTAATTCTTATTATTTAATTTAATTTAATTATTAATAGTGAATTTTTGTAGGAGAAATGATATTGACGGATAATCTAAGAACTATCATATCTAAGATATTAATTTTTATTTATTTATTTATTTTTTTAATAAAATAACGTTCTTTTTACCAAATTATTCTTTGAAAATAGACCATGTTGGCACTCCCCAAATCTGTGAGAGGCTCAAATTTGTATCTGCCAAAGCATTAAACAGATAATCAATCTTCAAAATATTATATATTTACTCAAATAAGGAGATATTATGAAAAATTGAAATTGTAGTTCCTTAATTATTTTTTTCCATCTTTTATAGATAAAAACAACTAAATACTTTATGCTTCCGGTTTTTCAGATATAGTCTTTCGAATAGTTACAAGTGTTGTAGATCGATTTATCTTAATCATTGCATGCCTATTTACAAAGTGATTAAAAAGAGCTAGAGTTTGTGAACTAAAAACATTTGATTACTATATTATAAAATCTGACTTGTATCCAATTATTAATATTAAAAAGGATTTTTTTAAATATTAAAAATGAATGTTACAAAGATTATAATGCTTATAAAGATCAAAATTGTTGCTTAATTTTGCTTCAATTTCAGCAGTTTCACTTTGATTGCACAAGTGATTATTTGGTCCTAAATGAAGGGATTCCATGTCCCTGCCGAAGGTGAGCAATCATTGCTAAGTTTGAAGACTATTAATGCACCTCAAGTCAACAGAATATTTTGCATTTTGAGTTGAATGTGTTTTTGCAAGTAATGAATGAAATCTTCTTTCGTAATCTATTCGTATAATTAATTTGCATATAAAGAGAAACAAACTTAATCAGTTTCTTTTATTACGAGAAAATGAAACTTCCTTCTTCATGGTTTTTTTTATTATTATTTGCAATTGGTAATAAATTATCATTTTAAATGTAATTCTTACATATAGGTTACTCAGTAATTATAGCGTTACAATCCAAAATAATGAAAGCAAAATTACGGCAATATGATTTTTTATATACGCCTTCAGGAGGGTTTTGATGTTTGAATGATTTATCAAATGGTTTTGAATTCTATTATTTATGTAAGTTCATTATTTTAATGGTATGTATGTTATACCAGTAAAGTTATTGATTTCTAATTATTTTCGAATTTAATATAAAACAATTACTTAATATTAAACATTATCTTTTGGATAATAACAATCGAACATTAAAAAAATACTATTTTTCAAAAAAAAGTTTTAAAATAGCATCAATTCACAGATGAAAAAGAATCGCAAATCAAGAACCTATGACATTAAGGCTACCTTGCGCATTATTTTATAATTTTTTGTTATCTAAATAGATTTATAAATTCTTGAAACAAGTAACATCTATTTTATACATTTTATATTCTTAATTAGAATTTAAAATAATAAACTTTGCAAAGATCTAAATGAATACGTATGTTGATTATTTATACATATTATTAGCTGATTATAACGAAGCCATTACAAGGGATTGATGATCAATTGCTGATCAGTGATGCACATGATCAGCAGTACGCAATTAGCAGATCGTGGACGTGGTTTAGCTCCATGTTTAGATAAAATGTACTGTTTTATTTGTTATGTTGGTGCGAATCCCTACGAAACTGATTGATATCCATTGAAAGTTTGCGGCATATTAGTATTCTGCAGCATTCAAAGTGACATTGATTCTTCATATTTTTAATCCAGAAGGATATTATCGTCTTGATATTTCCTTTTAAGTATAAAGAAGCTTTCAATTATTGGACAGCATTTTTTTGCTCTGCTTGGTTCAATCCTTTCGTAACAAATAGCTTATTAACGAGCAAAAAAAAAATAAATAAATAAAGATAAGAATTAAGTCTGCTATATACATTTCAATATACCACGTAATTTCTTGAACGGAAAAGCACCACGTGCTCGTGCGAGTTAAATTAAAATTTTATTCATTTTAATTGTTTCTTTGATTGAGTCACTTTAGTACTGCCAACGATCCAAAAAAAAACTTTGTCTCGCATTTGTTGTTTTAAAAAAAAATATCACATTTCCTATTTATTTCCTTTCACATACTCACGTGCTCAAAATGACATTTTTCTAAGTTTTATTTGCTGTAGTGATTAGCTTATTTTTTTAAAAAATAAGAGCTTTTGTAAATGCAATGGCAACACGTTATTAAAAGGTGATTTTTTTTTTTAGATATTCATGTAGATAATAGCATTTTTATTTTTCACCTACGGATTTTTGTTGATGATAAAAACCTAAATCTCAAAAGCAACATTATATTCTGACATGATAAAAATGATGATCTTAACGGACAATTTTTTGTGGAAACACCAGCAAGGAGATTGCATCCACAGCATGTGGCATCCTTAGAAACAAAAAACTTATACAGTATAAATAAAAACTAAAGTATTTAAAGCTAATTTAGCTTTTAATTTTCTAGGACTTTTCTTTTTCGCGAATGAAAAGGAATTTAAGTAACGAAATTCTATTTAACTCAATATAAAAATCTAGCTACCTGTACTCCGAGACGATGAGCGACAACTTTGTGACGGCTAGAGAAAAGAAATTAAATGATTCTGAGAACTGCGACTCAATGGATTCGTTTACAGTCAGTTTTTCCGTTCAAAAGTATCGATTTCGTCTAAAAAATAAAAGATGATTTCTCTCGGAATCGGAATCTCTTTTAATTAACTGCTTGATTAGGGACGTGACTGTGATGAGAAATGACGCGCGTAATTCAAGAACAGAAAATCTATAACGCAGAGAAGTGTAGTGAAGTGAACAAAAACAAACAAACAAACAAAAAAGACGGGACGAAATATTGAAATATTCTTGTCAGGCGTCTTTAACTGAATAAAACTGCGTTAAAATTTCAGGGTGATTATAGCAGAAAAATAGCGAAAAACAATCACTTCAAAAATGTTTCGCATTTACCCCAATAAATATGTTAATCGAAAGACCTTTCTATAAAAGCTATCAAATATGAATTACTGACGTTAATTGAGCCTTTCCGTTGGCTATCGTGTCATCCTGATCCGTTTCTTTCCACAATAAAACCCGGACAGGCGTATTTAAAAAGTATCGGCTTTGTTATTTGGGCACATTTCACTCAACTGACTGAAACCAAAAATTTGACACAAAGTAAATCTTGTCAAAAATTCTCATTCCAAATGTGACATATCTAAGTCTCTATGTTTTTGATTTATCCTGTTTGAATGTTCCTGAAAGTACAGACCGATAGACAATCTACTGACATTTGGATTTCTCTCAGAATTCCATAGGTCTCTAGGCTACAGCTATTAAATCTGTTAGCCGAATCTTATCTTTCTAGCTCAGTTAGTTTTATAATAATCGGTTTAACTTAAATTCGAAAATTCGGACAGACGGACTTCTCTGAATAGAACTTACTCACAATATGAGAGAAATCCTCAAACTTGAGGGCATAACAATTTTCACCATCTAGCTCAAAGCGTTTTTGAGTTATCCTTGTAACAAGCAGATCGACATTTTCAAAAATCAGTTTGGAAAGTTCAAGGAACGTCTGAAACTTGGAAATTAGTCAAAAAGTCGATTTTTTAAATAATTGCTATACTTTCTGTAGTATACTACGTATGCAAGAATGTAAATATTTTAAAAACAGCCTAAGCAATACAGGAATTATACATCTGTACTTAAAAAAGGTATTTACGCATTAGATCGTCTACGCCAATAATTAAGTTACTAATTGGCGATGGATTCAAATTTTGCGAGTCGACACCAACGAAACCAACAAAATGGCAGACAACAGTTAAGGTCTGGACATTTTTTAAATAATGGTGAGGGGTTTGCCATTATTGGCGATTTAGCAACTCATTGGCGACGCCTTAAATTTGGCGATAAAGATCGGCAGTCTTATACGTAAATAAAGGCCGGGATAGTCTGGTTGGTAGTCCGTTGGACTCGTTTGCTTAGGTTGAGAATTCAAAACTCACCGACCACTGATTCCCCGAATGTGTGACGGCTGGCTGTCTTAAATATATCGTGGTTTCAAATTCCTCCATGTAGGGATAAATGACACTGGGAATACTGGATCAGAGGTGATCGTTCTCTGTTCAAGATATAAATTACAATCGGATATGAAGGAATGAATTTGTTGAATGAAGTCCGACCCCTGAAAAAGGTTACATGTGTGTAGCTAAGTCGTGCTCTTAGCCCAAGATGTCACTTAATAAATAAGAGACGCATATCTTCGACTTGAAATCTGCTGATGTATCAGCGGAACTTGCCCAAGACAAGTGCCATAAGTAACAACAGCAACAAACGTAAAAAAAAATTATTAAAATGTTAAGCATGGTTAAATAATTTTAATCAGAGTAATGAAATAGGCCACTATTAATAATTTATTTTCTACTAAGCTTTTCTAAATTGCGATAAAACAATGCGATACCTTTCAGAACAATTAAGAATTCTTAATAATTTTTTTTCATTGATAAGTACCTCTGTAAGCAATAAAGTTGTATTAAGATCTCTGCTCATCTTGGTTTTATGTTTCTATAAAATTAAATTCAATCTATTGACACTGCTATAATTTTTTGAAGTATAATAATTAATTTTAATTAAAAGCGAAACATAACAATTAGCATTCAATTAAATTGTATCATAATTTCACAGATTCATTTACAGTTAACTAACAAAAGAATAAAAATCTTCAAAAGTGTGAATTACTTCTTTCTGGATGAATTTTTAAATTTCGTTATTTTTCGGAGAATCAAAAATTTGTTTCTACTCTTGTTATATTCCAACAGGGACTTCTGATAAATAATAAACATTTTGTTAAAATTTTGAATAGCAACAAAATTATTGAAATGAATTAATTCTGATTAAAGCACAAACAGTAATTCTTTAGAACACCAATTCCTTTTCCGTCTTCTAAATATAGTTCAAGTCAGAGTGGATTTTCTTTATTCTTGAAATAAAAAAAGCTATTTTATTAAATGCTAGAAGGTTAATTTTAAGCTTAGACAATTAATGAAATTAGTGGGTTGTGAATTTATCCCACGTACTACCTTTAGAGAATTCCAAGTTCTTTTGTTTGTTGTAATTACTTAACTGACGTTAATTAATTAACGAAGATTTTTGTTAAATAAGAAATGATCCATTCCCACTTGAATTGAGAAAATCTGACATTAATTCTTCAATTCAAAAAGTTAATTGTCTGATACAACTAATTAAATGAATTTTTCATATTTTCTGTTATAAGCATTTCTCGGGTTTCATATGCATTCATTATTTATAAATAATTATCATAATAAATGACTAAAAATACTCAACATTTTCTCTCGTTTCTACTACTTATTTTTATGCATTAACTTTCGTTAGTATATTTCTTCAGCTTATGATATTTAATGAGTTATTCATATTTTTTAATTGATAATATTATTTTTTATCAGTTGCATAAACTAAAAATTTAACTTTTAATTACATAAATAATTACATTTCAAAATATTAAATTTTTAACAATCTGATATCAACATCAATTCTAATTCTTCCTAAACTATCGATATTTAAATAATTATATCAAGTATTACATAAATGTCAAAACATTCATTTTTTTGTTTGCAGTTTAATTTACAATGTGTCAAAGATATAAATTTTTTAGTATAGTACAAAAAGACATATCATTTTTACATTAGAGGGATTACAGAATTTAAGACTTTTTAGGATTATTTTAATTAATTATAAACATTTTTATAAAGTTGTAAATTTTTAAAGAGTTGTTATATGTTTCTTTAAGGAACAAATTATTTTCTTTCTAAGAAATAAAACTCTTTTCGAAAAACATTTTATTAATTAGAAAGAATTAAAACTCCAGCGATAAAACCTCTTTAGTATCACGACAAATATAAATTTGTTTTCTTATGAAACAAGAATTTGCATGATTATTAATTAATATGCAAATTAATCACAGTTACTTAAAATTTTTTGCTTAACTTTGTAATTCGTACCCTTAAATACTAACACATCTCCAGAATTCATGAATAAGAAAATTAAATTAGTTCTTTCAACAAAACTTTAATCAAATTTTGTTTAACCCTTTATTTACTGTTGGTACTTAAAAGCACCATTTAAATGTGGATTATATCTTTGTAATATGACTATTTTTGTAGATGTTATTTTAAAGAACACGGAGAATGTAACCCAAATGGCAAGAAGTTAATATAAGCTAAAACTAGGAAGGAAAAAGATTTAATTAATAACTAAAGTGTTTCTATTAATTAAAAATTTTTCTTGAGTTCTCTGGGATTATTCTGAAAGGAAATTGGTGTAAAAATAAAGTTGAAAAATTGTTGGCAACATAATTCGGTAAATAAAGATTTAAAACAATAAAATGTACAATGTTTATACATGTCCCATGAAGTATTTTTGTATATAATACTCAAATTTTATAAAAAATTCCGAATTCTTAATGATAAAAAATATTGCTTTATCCTTCTAATAATAACTTTTAGAAGGATAAGTCATATTTTTTTTA
This sequence comes from Argiope argentata, assembly GCA_026289955.1. Taxonomy (NCBI): domain Eukaryota; kingdom Metazoa; phylum Arthropoda; class Arachnida; order Araneae; family Araneidae; genus Argiope; species Argiope argentata. Next base: position 808,933 of record JAOUZG010002243.1, on the reverse strand, counting down.
ATTGGATCACATTTTATTGATAAACATTTGATATTTTCATTACATTTGCCCAATATTATCTAATTTGAAAACTTCTGCAAATCAAACTCAATACATATTGTCTATAAACAAATATTCCTGTAACACAGATCTCAATATCAGTCTTTCATTTCTGTTTACACTGATGGTTCTGAGACATCCAACCATGCCTCATTAGCTATTCTTTTTCCAGAAAAAATTTCCTGTTTTCAACTTCCTTTATGCTGTTACTGCTGAGACTACTGCTGTTTTGTATGCTTTGATAGAAATTTTAAATAGGCATAGTGGAGACTTTATTATTTATATTGATTCTTTAAGTGTTTTACAATCTTTAAAATCAATTAAAAGCCACACTCATCCAAATACTATAAAAATTTTAGACTTATTTTATACTATCTCTCGAGGCTTTACAGTTTTATTCTACTGGATACCTTCCTATATGGGGAATACGTGATAAGGAGCTGGCTGATAAAAATGCCACAACTCGTTTCTTAGAAATACCCATACTTGCATGCGATTTGAAGAAACAGGTAAAAAGCTTCCTTTACATTAACTGGCGAACTCAATCCGATTTGGAAACTCTAAAAAACTTACTTCTTGCAAGCCTATTACATAAAACTGGCCTTCTTTAAATTATCGAAAACATGATACAATTTTAACTCGTCTGAGAATCGTTCACACTAGATTCCCACATAGACATCTTTTATTAAAGGATGAATTGTCAATAAGTCCACATTGTGACTTTGGAGTAACAGTTTATCATGCGCTTATAGAATGCCAATATTTTAATGTTCAGCATTTGTATTACATCAAAATTACTGAAGTGACTTTGCCAATGTTGCTTGGCAGAGATCCACCTGATAACCTTTTTATCTTTTTAAAGTCTATAGATTTTTATTCTTTAATTTGAATTCCTTATTATGGCTTCATTATGACTTTTCACGTTTTTTCATCATTTTACCAACGTTTTTTTGTTTCAATTTTATAGAAACAACTTTTGTTGGGCTTTGAATTAGAGATAAACTAGTTTGGCGTAGTATAACCTTCCTATTGGATGATGTGCCATAAAACTTCAAACCAACCAACCAATTCAATATTATCAATAGTTCCAAAAAGATTCCAATTTCTCCAATTTCTTTTTTTATATTTCAGGCCTCAGAAAAATAAAATAAGTACAAAAGTAACACATATGACTCAAGGCCCAAAAGTTATAGTAAAAATTCAAATGAATTCCAAAGTCGAGGTCCTTTCACATTGCTAACAGATGCTTATGTCCTCAATGCCAATAAGCACAATCGTGGTTAAATAAAATTTAAAAGAATGTTTGCCTTATAGTTCTTGAATTATTATCTTTCTTTTTTGTCAAAGTTCCATACCTAACATTTTTTTATTTATTATATTATGCATATTAGATATTTTCTTGGAAGGGCGACTGGAAGTTTGATAGCATTGTAATTTTTAATTTTCTAGTGATATGTAAGGAAATTAATTTGTGAATTTTAATGCAATTTAAATTCCGTACGTTCTTTTACATTTTCACTAAATAGTAAGCATATAAAATACCAAATGAAATTTTTTATTATATGAAAGTTCTAATTGAAGAAAAATAATTCCTTACTTTTTAGTAAATTAATAGAACTTAATTAAATGGCAGAATAAACCCCATGATTTCGTATTTTAGTTTTTGATTCCCCTGTAGTATCTAACAATTAAAATTTGAGATCATTTTATTTGTTTTAAATAAGGTTTTAGAAGAAAATTAAAATTCAGTTAAAACTAAAAGATTATTTATATAACATCAATTTATTAAAATAACTCATTTGATTTATATTAATTAATTTAAATAAACAACTTGTTTGTAGTTTTATTTTTAAATTCTTTTACAGATTTTAAAAATGAAAGATAACTTTTCTGAAACTCGGTTCGATTTGTATATTGTTTTATATTGAAAGATATAATATTTTCCATTACATCTCTTTTTGAAGAAACGTATGAATATAATCGTTTTATAGAAAAACATAGAAATTGTAAGGAAATGGAAAAAATATTTCAAGAGATACAACTATTACTTATATCTAAGAGCTCAAGTAATCGAAAAGTCAAAGAAAAATGTGAAAATTTTGCTCTCAAAACTATTGAAATGAAAAAATAAATAAAAGTTTTTCATTTCATATACAAAAAAAGTACTCAAATAACTGTTTTGCAGAAAAAAATAAAAAATTGTACTTTCTCTATTACTTAAAAATACATTTCCATTTTATAAAAGGTTGCACTTATTTTTATTTATGTAAGTCTTGTTTCCCTATTTAATTGAAAAATAAGTTTTGTAAAATTCTAATAAAAAAATAGAATAATTAAAAATAGAAATATTTCCAATTATAAAACTGCGATAATTATGCTTCCTTTAAAATAACAATGAAAAATCTAAGAAATCTCCATTTTATCCAATAATGAAGGCTGGAATAATCTCTGCATACAAAGACCATTCTAATTAAATTATTTTACTTTCCACCCTAGTTTATAGAGGAAAAAAACGTGTTAAAGTAGATATTTTCTTAACAATGAAAAAAGGGAAGAAGAGAGAAAAAACGAATTTTCTTAACAAACTTTATATTTCATCCTTAACTTGCCAAATGACCGCTGAAATTGCTGCAGTTCGTAAAATGGCATTGTAGGTTCATTTTGGGAAAAAAAACTCGCCACATAATTAGTCTTTTGTGGTCTTTCTTATTCTGGAGATTAAATTAGGGCATTATTTGGGCTCCTTGCCTTTCCCAAGATTTAGAAATAATGGCTAAATTTTCTTAACTTGCTAGTTGTATGAGAAAAAAAATATTGCATTCGACAATGTTTCCATAAGGAAATATTTCAGAGGTAATTCAGCAGGAAAAAAGGCTCCGAGTGGCTAATTACTAAGTATTGTATTTATTGTCTTTGAAAGAAAAAAAAATTCCAGCTTAGTTAAAAAGCTAGAGACATTCTTTTGTATGGGTAAAAAAGTAAAAAAGTCTGTTTATGTGATCTTTTATCTATAAATTATTGAGCAATATTCCTTTTTATATTGATATACCAAATATTTTTTTTAATAATATGTAATATTTTATTCACTATTCAACCATATAAAGCTATTGTTATAAAAGTGTCAAAAATACCAATAATCTAAATCCAAATTTGTTTCTATTCTATTTCTGGACTATCTAAATTTCGTAAGTTTATTTTGCTAATAAAATAATGTTTAATCATTTTTTTTCAAACAAATGGAATTTTTCATATAATGATGTGCTTTTGATTAGGACAGATTCTTGGAAATATTTATAAGAAAATAAGAAGAAAAACAATATATTTGATGAACTTCAAATAATAAGAAATGCAAGACTATTTTTTATAATAATTAGAAAATTAAAACTATTTTTCAGCGTTCTCTTTTTTTTATCGTACCATCATTGTTCTTTTAGGATATGCGTTTTAAATTCTATGAAATACTTAATCCTACTTAAAAGCAATATATATATATCAGACCAAAATAACAAAAATATTCTGAATGCCCATCGCAGTGCAGGTGAAATCGAAATGAGTAATGGATAATGAAGACATTTCAAGGAAAGAAATAAGTAAGCAAAATCAAAAACTTTTCTTCAGACAATGCTATTAGAATTTACTTTGTAAAAAAAATGCCTGACCTGTTTTGAAAAGAAACGAGCAATTTTGGAAGGTCACCGTGATAAGGATATTTCGGAGTCTGAGAGTGAGAAATTAAAAAAGGATTATGAATTTTGGAGACTATAGTTTTTAGTGAGAAATATATTTAAGTTATAAGTCAGGAGATAATGTATTTTCTTGTAAGTATAAATTTTGTTTAAAGTTTTTTTTCTATCACTTGGCAAAATGATACAAATTCAAAAGTATTTATTTAATTAAATTTATTGTTAATATTTCCAAAAATATCATTTCTGGAGTCAGATTTCTACATTCTAAAGTATAGTGGTGCCAAATACAACTTAAAGTCAAATAACCTGTTAATTTGTTCACACATAGACTCCACACCGCTTTGATTATTAGAAAAGATAAATAAATGTCACATTTCGGTATATTAATAATATACTGAAGGCTACTCAATTTTTTGGTATCCGACATTCCCCTCAAATTTTTTAAATACTTTAAAAGAAAAATTGTTATAAATATTAACAGTAATATCTTCAAATAATTTTAAGATCCATAGTTCGGCTGAATGACGTGATATTGATATAACTATAACAAGTAATACAAAAACAATTTTTAAATCAATTTCTACTTGGGTTATTAAGAAACATTTAAGCATTTAGAAAAAAATTTATTTTAGTCACTTTTTATTAAATAATTACAAGTGTTGTTGTTCTCGGGTTCCGCTTTACAACAGAAAGGGGAGTGCAGCAGCTTTTGAGGATATGGACCCCTGAGTTCCCCCCTATGTATTTCAATTATTCACCCCCAGATAATTTAGATATGAAACAGACAACGATTACATCTGATCCAGATGTATTCCTCTAAAACATGGATCCTTTGCGATTACACAAATTTAATGTACCCTGTACATAGAGACTCTTCAGCTGGCAAGTTCGAACACGCAATACAAGGGATACGAATCCAACACCCTTCCAACCATGCTATCCCTCCTTGAAAATTACAATTATTATAAGCAATTGATCAAAAATTATATTAGCATTGAATTTTCAATACCAATTAAGGATTCAAAGCCAATTGTGGCAAAGCAAAAAATTTGAATTTTCTACACCAGTCTGGGTAACGCAGTACAGATAAAAAATATTTAATTTCCTAGATTCTTTATAGTTTTAATTAAAAAAAATACTTCAAAATGAAACGGAAAAATCGATTAATTAACAATGTTTAATTTTAAATGCATTAAACATTATGAAAATAAACATAATCGTTTAAAATAATCGGGTCGAATACCTGTTAAAACTAAACTCATTAGTGTGGGAAAAAATAATCTGAATACGTTACTTAATTTGCGGAGGTGAAATGAAGATTTTTGGCGGTAAAGTTAGTTTTTAATTAATTAATAAACCATTTATGAACTGGTGTCTGAAATAACTGTATTGACATCAAATGTCATCCACTACAAGTTTGAAAAAATTTACTTGATTGAATGAATAATTGTTTTAAATTTTTTTATTAACGATTGAAAATTTGAGCAAGATAAACATATGAGAGAGAGAGGGAGACAACTAATAGTAGGAATTGAATAAATATTTTATTAATTCACAATTTTTGGTCTAAAGGGATTGGAAACAAATAAAATTTTGATGCAATGGCCTATATAAGGTAATGCACTCTGAATGAGTTTTATTTAAAAAATCTGTCAAATAAAGAAATGATTATTCAACTTAAGGCATATCCGTTCCAACAGAAGATGAAAGTAAAGAAAACTTCAAACAAATAATCTTGACTATAAAACTATTTGACAAAGAAATAAAACTTTGAAGTGGTTTTGAAATAAAAAATAATCAATTTGTAATCGGGGTTAAAGTGGTATAAGTGAAGGTAATAAAAAGAAGAAATACCTTTTAAAGTTCTTTTTTAAGGACATTTCTTTAGGATTGTAAAGCTTCCCTAATGGGACTTTTCCGTTAAGTTATACCCATTGACGTTCGGAGGAAATCGTTTATTACAATAAAAGTTACGGTTTGGTATCGGACAGAATTAATGCGGTTCGCTTGGGATATTGTTCTTATTTGAAGTCTGAGCATGAAATTAGTCTTTTTATTCTTTTCTTTTCATGTACATGTTCGCATAAAAATACAGTACAGTGAAATTAGATAAAAGGCATATCTGTTTAAAGCATGTATATAATCTTCTGCAAATAAAACTTTCTTCAACAAATGCTTACTTTTTTTCTTATGTGCTGCTTTTCCGAAAACATTTCTATTTTATTGATAGTAGATTTTTTTCTTACAAAACCTTGAGAGTCGCACATGAAAGATTTTGTTTCAGACGCAGTGTTCTTGGTCTAAAATAAAATCCTCCAGGGATGAACTCGAGTACGAGGATGGAAATTTTTCCCTCATGTGACCAACATCTTGAGTATCCTCCATTCGTTACGATGATGGTTCTACATTCTGATATGATATACACCTATTTTTTTGTAGGCTAATGCCATCTGATTTCGTAATGTTAGCTATACGAGTGATTACAGTACCTACATTGTTACGAATGTTTAGCACTGCTTTCCTGCATTACTAATCATAGGTTGAGAACATAGATTTACAAGTATTTTTATTGTTTGTTAGATGAATGAATTCTTCTCTTGGCGATAAACTTGGCAACTTTGACTGCAAAATTGGAAATGCTAAAATTTTGGTCATATCGTTACTAGGAACCGAGATCTAGGTACTCTTTTAGAAAATTTGAAATCCTACCATTAAGAATATATAAGTGCAAATTTGTATTTATATAAGTATAAATTTACTACAATTGATTATATAAGTATAAATATTTATTTATATTTTTATATAATTACTAATATTCATTTATACAAGAATAAATTCTCTCTTTGGAGAGCTGTTCACGGAGGTCTTTCTGTGCCTTCACTCCGACAACTATTATGACGTTAATATTTAATGAAGATTTGCTGTTTTATTGCTTATTGTTGATCGTTGTAAGTACTTTTTTTATATTGAAGCGAAAATGAAGTTCCTAACCAAGCGCCCCGATGGCTCAGTCG
>JAOUZG010002243.1:769339-802184 GCA_026289955.1 Argiope argentata | reverse complement strand
GTGTTTATTCTCGTTAGCTCTACTAAATTCATCTCATCTTCGCGACAATATATACACCACATATGTGTTTCGCTGCCTGTTTTTCATGTGTTCTTGTGAAATATTGTGGTATTAACCGTTTTTCAGCTCCTTAAATTTCTTGTTCTGTACGCACAGGGACCAAATTTCTCTAACGGTATTATTAACTACAACTGTTTTGACATTCAATTTTACCGCACGTTCTCTTAATTCATTCTTTAACTACGATGTTCTGATCAAAAACCAAAATTTAACTAAGCAATACATTACATGACAGACCATTTATATCAATGCCATTTTTTTTGTGCTGCTGAAATCTCATCCATATTGTATGGAAATTGACAGGTTATCAGAAGTCACCTGAAAAGTAAACCGCCTCCACTGCTCCTGATTGTTTCTATGTTTGTCTTCGAATTCATAGGTTCCCTCAACATTAGTCAAAAGTTCGAAACCACTTTCTGTCATCTCCAAGGGAAAATTATTCAAACGTTCCAGAGTGCTCCAGTCATCGTTACAAACATCACGTTGCTCGTAGAGTGGCCACAAATAGCGTGAGCTATAAATAGCTAGAAAACAGCTACGTTAACGACCCTCTGGGTCTCAATAAACGTTTATGCAGTCTTAGGGGAACAGACACAATTTACTACTCGCAGAATTTTTTGTATTTTTTTGGTAGGCTTTATAGCCCTCTGATTGCAGTGCTTATTGCTAAGGGTCTAGTATTAATGCATCTCCTCATCAAATATTTATGGTATAATAATTACTTTTATAACTATGAATATTGTTAGTATTTCTTTCAATGTATAGAAGAAAAGAATTATTGAATTAAGGAAAAACATTGAAGAACGAGAAAAAAAAGTAGATGAACTGCAATTTTGAATGTATTATCTCTGTTATGCAATTACTCTAATATAATACAATTGTAGTCATGAAACTCATATATTACGAATTGTTATTTGTGTAGGAGCGACTAAAATGGTTGTTGATTCATTGACTGAAATTTAGTCCATTGGGATTAACATTTATCAGCACGCATGATTTAAATTGGGATAAGTTATTTTCTCTATTCTTCAAACTTCGCAAATCGAAATTTAATATGTACTATTATATTTTGGGCATAAGCTTTATTTTAGAATTATAAAAAATATTTGAGAAAATTATATCTCTTTTTTAGATATTTCTAAAAGCGTTTACCAAAATGATTTCGGAACATTATTATTATTTTTTTTTGTAATTGTAATTATGTGGTGTTTGCGTATAGTTTCACTCGTTTGTTCTAGAGTGTTAACATGCATGTAAAGATTTTATACGCGAATTGGGGAAATATTATTTTCTTCATATACTTCAAAAAAAAATGTAGTTGTCAAATTTATTTGTTAAATTTACAGTTATTTTTACATTAACAATCGAGCAAATCATATAACTTAATAAAGAAATATAAACTAATAGATTATAGATTTTTTCTTCAAAAATCTTATCAATGTGAGAAGTTAATTGAACTTATTTCTTGAAGATGAGCAAACCATTCTTAAACTGGCAAACTAAAGCAAATATTATTATTATGGTATCTCTAAAAGAAAGGTAAAAGACTATCGTCGTTCTTTATTGCTACAACAATGCTTTTGGATATGGATCACGGCCTTTTGAACATTATATAGAATATGTAAAAAGCATTTTTAATAAAATATATATTTTATTTAATGCAAAAGAATGATATAGAACATTTTAGAAACAAATTACATTTTATTTAGTATTTTTAAGACATAAAATGTAGATGTTATGGCACTGAAAATTATAATTAATCTGAGAAGATTCGCACTAAGCTTTGGAGATCGAAGGACATTAACTGAACATCTTTTTTTTGTAATTTTTTTTCAATCTTTTATTAACTATATCCAAGGCCATTTTGTAGGCGATAAAACATCCCGGGAATTTGCCACACTTTTTTTTCACATCTCAGAAAACAGGTGTATAAGCATCTAAAGTTAATAATTGTCTAATAAGCCTGATTGAACTGATAAAGTAATTATTAATAGATAATATGTTCTGGCAGAAAGAAAGAAATTATGTTTAAAATTATTTTTACACCAAAACGATAAAAACCTACTATTCATATACGCACAGCGGTAAAATTAGAAATTTAAAGTAGTATTTTAGCAATTACTTCCAAGCAAAACATAATAATACGATTTGAATGAAATCTGCTTTTCTTATTTCAGTATATCATGTCAGAACATCATTTCTTGAACGGCCAAACACCACGTGCTCGTGCAAGTTAATTAAATCATATTTTATTCATTTTAATTGTTTCGTTGAACGAGTCACTTTAGTATTGCAAACGATTAAGAAAACTTTGTTATGAATTTATTGTTTAATAAAATATCACATTTCCTATTTATTTCCTTTCATATAATCGCGTGCTCAAAATGACATTTTTCTAGGCTTTATTTGGTGTAGTCATTAACTTTCTTTAATCAGAGCTTTTGTAAATGCAATGGTATCACGTTATTAAAAGCTAATATTTTGAAATGCTCGTGCAGATAATAAAATTTTTATTTTTCGTCTACGAATTTTTGTTGAAGCTCCAAACCTCATCCCAAAAACAACTCATGTTCTGACATGATAAAAAAAAACCCACTGATCTCAATAACTTAGATACAACCATTATTTTATTTCCCAATAGGATCAATAAAAAATAAGTTATTCATCGACTACAAGTAGAAATTTGTTTCACGCAAAAATGTGTGAAGTAATTTTGTGGATAAAAGAAAGAATTCTTTTGGAATCGGTGACAATTACGCAAAATTAGAAAGACAATCAGTTTGGGTAAAGAACGAGATGGGGAACCATAGAAAAAAATATTATTCTTTTTATTCCGTTACAAAGATAAATTCCGATAATTAAGACGTTTGATAGCTGTTAGATTTGTAAGAGATTTAAAAACATGGGCGATATTCCGAGAAAAAACGCAAGCATGAGTGGCAGTGATTAACTTTCGTGGTTTCAAAAGAGCAGAATCACTTTGATCTTTTCCCCCATCAAAACGAGAGTAAATCCTTAGGAGAAATCACTGAGGACATGTTTCAGAAAGAAGCACTGATTAAAAAGAAGAAAATTTGATTCTTGGGAATTTTTCCTCCGTAAAATTTTTTCTTTTTCCAAATGGAAACAATATTTGATGTTAAGTTAATTGGCAAAATAATATTTGTAAAAAAATTTAAAAATTAAATAACTGAAATACGAAAGACGTAACTTCACTTTATTTAAAACAAGTGATAAATTTTGGGATGGATTTTTTGAGAAATGTTTTAAAACTCTTATATCTTTTAATGTCTGTACAAAATGAATTAGAAACAAATAAAACAAAGTTAACCAGTAAAAATAGTAAAGTGCTTTGATATTGAAAAAAGGTTTTTAGGCCGAAAAGGTTCATAAAACTATTTTTTTAATTCAGAAATATAACAAATAATTTGTTTTAAATCTGCAAATATTTTAAGAAATAAATTTCCCGCTTCATAAACTTGAAGACAAACCGCATTTTTATCCAATCTATAAATACTTGGGTTCTATTAATAAATAACAATTCGTTTTTGCATTAAAATAACTGTAAAATCGTTTTAAATGATCAGAACGATCGTTTTTTAATTTGAGAACTGTATATACCCTGAAGAACCAAACCGAAACGTTGTAGCCATTCACAAATTTTCAAATCAACTCTTCTAAATGATGTGAAAGGCACGTGATTAAATGAGATTATTATTTGATTGCTGCTGGAGAACTTAGGAATCCTTTTTGCAATTTTCTTTGCAGTAAATTTGATAGGGGGCAAAGTGTAATGGATAAGTTGGTCGAAAAAGTGGATTCATTGAAGATTCGAAACAAGCATTTTCAAAACTGCACAACTCCACGATCTGCAACTAATACTGACTAGCTAATACTAACAAAGCAATAATAATAAAGAAAAATAATAATGTAAAGTGTGGAAATGACTGTAAAACCGAAAGTAGACATGAATTTATATATTCACGAGTCAAAGAAAAATGACATCGCTGTTAACTTAGGTGGCTTTAATCACTGAGCTGACTTTCTTCGAATTCATTACATGCTCGAGTAAATAACCTACGATACTGCTTTATATTCTTTTTTAATCTTTCCATATCAGATGATAATAATAAAAAAATAAATCTTAACTGACTCAAAAAAGCAGCCGAGTCCGACTCCAGATATTATTAATTAGCACTTGTTATTTATGACTTTGGCGCTATGCCAAAATTTCGAATAAGAAGTGAAATGTCTTATTAAAAATGATACAGATCTGGTTATGTACAAATATAAATTTTATTTACATCAAATTAGTAGCAAAGATACACTTATACGTATTTTCCGCAATAGACGAACTCATCAAATAACTGAAAACTCTGAAGAAATACTCTAGCCATCTTATGGCGTTATAAAACCGTTTTTTCCATTGCTCAGCTCATGAATACATAAATAAACTCGAATACATAAATAATACATAAATAAAAAAAGAATAAGAATACTACATAGTACTATTTTTCTTTGCCAATGGCCGGACTCTAAACTCGTATTTCAATTAAAATAGCTTACAAAATAAATCGTCTGCTTCTACTTCATAAATTACAATTCACAGCAGAAATAAATAAATAGAAATATTTTTTTGAAATAAATACAAGGAATAATATTAATAATTACCTATTAATGAATGTTTCTAGAGTATAATGTGAAAGTTAAGATTCTAACAATCCCAGACTGTTTCTTTTGGTAAAGGAAAATTGGCGCCAGATAGCGTCTCTGCCGATAGCCCAACGCAATGCTTGTTCAAATGGAAGTTTTTTGGAATGTACATACATCAGAAACTGTTCAATCTGGGTCTGTCTGGCAGCCCAGACACTCGTTTGCCGTTTTGACAGTGGCGTCATTGTCTACTGTACCTACAGTGGGGTGAATAGAATTTTATCGGACAAACAAAGAGTTTTTGCATTGCTTCAGCAGTATGGAAGGTTGGTTGGGTTTCTTGACTTTTCTATTAAATAAGTGGGACCGATTCCCTACCCCCTCTTCTCGAAACCTCATGCAGATGGTCAACATAGATTTTTGCAAAGGAAAAAGTGACTAAAAGTTTTGTTGCACAAGGCAGCATGGAAAGTTTTGGATAATTAGCGATGTTGTAAGCTTCGTGTCTCGACAGGCACGGAGATTTTGTTGCAACAGTTTGGAGGAAGATGAATTAATTAGTTAGGAAATATGAAAACTTAGTTCCGATAGGTAATACACCAGAAAAAAATATACTGTACTGTCTTATCAAATTTGCATATTTCTAACAAATTTTGAATTTCCTCCATTTCCTTTCGGAGGAAGTCTGCCTCTCTATTTATCCGAATACAAGCGAATTCGATAACAACGAATCCATAAAAATACAATGATTCACGGGTTTAATATTGTAAATGAAGATTTTTATTTAAATGTGAGCAAAATTTGTTAAAGTGATCAAAGTGAAATTTGTGATTGTCTGTCGATTTGCACTTTCTCATTCATGCAAATACAATGACGCAAAAATACAATGAAATAAGTGAAATTTGACGTGGCATCTAGCTACTAAAATTATAATTCCTTGGCGAATTTTGTTTTCAAACGGTAAAAAAAGAGGTAGAGAGGGTTTATTATCTAATCAGATGAAATTTATAATTTTAAGAACGTGTTATAAGAAGAGATGCTAATTATGGATCATTTTTATACAGAAATGTGTGGCTTTCGAATTATTTAATGAAAGGTTATAAATTTGAGAAACGATAACTCTCTGCTGAATGATTTTGCAAGGCCTCGACTCTTTATATTATCTTCTACAAACCAGGAAGTTTGTTGCTTATTAGATAATTTAATTTTGATTTACTATTTTAGGCATTTTTATCCTGAAATTAATATTACCCCAAATATTTCTTATTTGTGTGACTATTTTTCACAAATAATGAAATAACTCTATGTCGATAAGGGAATTACTTTTGTCTAGCTGTGTTAGTGGAATACATCAATATTTCCCAATCTGGTGAGTGATGTATTAAATCCCAATTCGTTTTGACAATCTGTCGCTCATCTAATGTTTGTTGATTACAGTCTTGCGCTGACATTCATCAGAAGATTTTAGCATTATATCATTTGACTTCATCGTTTTCGTAAACACTTGGTATTATCTTTTTCTGATACATAAGCATGCTCTTTCTCTACTTTTTGTTGAAAGAAAATTGATATTCTATAATCCTATAAAAATTACTTTTTAGTATTTTTTTATTAATATTGTACCGAAAAATGAGTCACCAATTTTGAATTATTATTTAAAAATATACAAAATGCAGGGTGACTATAATTAAAGTTCCACATTGAACTATCATAAAAGAACACCTACTGGACGAAATGATATCTAGCTCGATAATAAGATAAAAAATTTTAATAAGAATTTCATTTCCACTAAAAAAAGTTCAACTCGCCACCAGGGGGGAAATGTCGCTGTATGCATTATCGATAAATTAAATAGGACATAAAGTCAACGATTAAAATGTGTTTAATCGTTTTTGAAACGAAACATTTTGTGGGGTTATGCAAAACCCCAATAGCTTGTAATTGGCTTAAAACAGGAAGAAGCGAATGATTTATGCCGATGTGCTTTAAACGTCATTTGATTTCCTAGATAAAAGTAAGCCTGTTTGCCTATTCCTACCAATGAGAATTGTGGTGATGTCTTCAACGTCTATGTCTTTTGGGTTTTCTGAAAAGCAGCTTTTAGGGTGATAATCTAAACAATTTGGCTGAATCGAAAGATACGATACAACGATCTATGCGTAACTTTTATCCTGAATTGTTAAGAGCTGCAGTTGAGAATACAGTAATAAGATGTGTCTATCTTTCAAAATATAGTGGAGATCACATTGAATATGCTTTGTAACAGTTTCAGAAACGATCAAACACATTTTAAACCGATGTTATCATGTCCTATTCAATTTATATATAATCCATACAACGGCAATTTTCTCCTGGTGGTGAGTTGTTGATTTTTTATCATATCAGAACATGATGTTGTTTTGGGGATTTTGTTTTGGCGTCAACCAAAAATTCTTAAGCGAAAAAGTAAACGTTTATTCTCTGCACGAGCATCTCAAGAAATCTATTGTTAATAACATGTTGCCATTACATTTAAAAAAGCTATATTTAAAAAGAATAAGTTAATGACCACAATAAATAAAACCTAAAAAGTGTCATTTTGAGCGCGTGATTATATGAAATGAAATAAATAGGAAATGTGATATTTTTTTAAACAATAAATGCCAGACAAAGTTCTTTGGATCGTTTGCAATCCTAAAGTGATTCATTCAATGAATTAATTAAAATGAATAGAAATATAGTTTAACTTGGACGAGCACGTGGTGCTTGGCCGTTTAAGAAATGATGTTCTGACATGATACATTGAAATATGCATAGATTTCCTTTTAATTTATTTTATTATTGGCAGAAAAAAATTATTGACCTCCTTTAAACTATTACCGAACTTGATAACGCTTGGCATAGTAGATTTCCAAGACCTAATGTTATCATTTGAAAGTGGAACTCTAACTATTACCACCCTCCCCCCGCCCCAATAATATATAAAAGTAAAAAATCATTTCACCGTGAAAAAAAATCTTTAGAAAATGTATATATTTGTTAAATCTGAAGAAACTTTTGTCATTAAATTAAAGATATGAATTAATTTTATATCAAAATCCCTGTCTATTTCTTCATTATCGAAAACTTCAGTTTCAGCAGCAAATTTCATTAAAAGCAATCAATTTTATAAAACCTTCCATCTAAAATAAAGTAAATAAATTGCTTGAATACTATTCTGTCATACATTCTCATATTAATTAACTTCGCATGAATCTTTTCAAGAAACCTCCCCAGCCATTTTTTAAGACGGAGACCTTAATTAAGCAACCTAGAATTTAAAAATTATGATCGCTAAATCTGATATTTATGAAAGATTAAGTAAATGCTTAGCCATTTATAGAGATTTATTTTTTTACAAAAAGAATGACAATTAAATTGCTTTCGTTTCAACTAATAAATTCCCAAATTCAATTAAAATTAATACCTCGACTAAGATCCCAAATCTCATAAAAGAGCAAACATTTCTTACAAATTGAATTTTTCATTGCATAAATTATTGCTGCTTCATCATTTCCTTAGATGCAGCGCAAGGTTTGTTAGTAATGACAATCATTTTATGAAAAATGAAAATTAAGAAAAAGGAACTAAATTACTGAAATAAAGGTATCTTGATTAATAGAATTTAGTTGCTTTTTTAATTACTCTTTAGTGTATCAGTTTTTCCCAACATTAAACTGAATTGCTTTACATTCCAATTGAATCTGAAATTATTTTTTAAAGGAAATCATTTTTATCAGATATTCGGTTGGGAATATAACTTTAATTAAATAGCATATTTAAGGGCATAAAAATTGGTTTTCTCTATTAACTTTTAATCAAATTGTGAATTTTTCAATTTAAGGCATTTAATTTATTTAAAACTTGTTAATTAACTGAATATGTTTCCAAAAAACTTGGAAATGCGTTCCTTTGTCAAACCTGACATTTATTTTTGAAATCAGGTCTGTTATTAATCTGAATACAATTGAATGAATCTTTTCATGTTTTAAATGTTGCTGAAAAATGTTTTAAAAGGTTATATATTTTTAAAAATTTATATATTAAAATACTTAAAATTTGCATATTCCATAGATCAATTGAAATCACAAATGAATTTATATGTATTTTATAATTTCTTATAAACTCATAATAAATCTAAGAATATAAAATTTAAATGAAAATGTGTAACACTTTAAATAATGTAACTTCAAAGCAACTTTAATCATATTGGTTCAAATGTTAATTTTTTGCTTACAATTCAATTAGATTCATGTTTTCTTATATAAACATCTCGTGAATAAATTCTCAAATGTTCAAATTAACACATGGTTTAAGAAAAAAATATAGCTTTGCTTAAATTATTGTTTTAGATTAAGTTTTGAATAGAGCAAATCAATTTAAAACGATTTTTAATTTACTATAAAAATAAATTTTAATGAGTCCTCCGTTTAAAAACCTTTTTTTAGAATTTTTCAGTAAAAGTAATAAAAATAGCTAGCTATATGATGAAATTTTTCTTTGGCACATTTTTAAATTTTAATTTACGTAAACTTATTTTGTTTTACTAGAAGAAAGTGTTTTTGATATTGGGGATATATTAATCAGAATGTATGAATACATTCTGATTAATAAAGCCTTTCCTTAACTGGGCAAATACATACTTTTTATAAAATAATATTTATCATGTTCAGAAATTATTTTGCAATTTAATCATTTCTTTCCCTAATCATTTGCTTAAATTTATACTTCTGTGCACCAAAACGTTCATTGATGAATAAAGAGCCTAGTTAAAATATTGGAGGGAAAGAATTGACTTATATTTTATACGGAACCAAAATGACTAGGGCTGAAAAACCTCATTATGTAAATTTAATGAAATGTTTGTCGGGTGTATCTCAAATAATTGTTATTGCTTGAAGAAAAAAATCAATAGAATCTTCAGACAACAGAAACAATCTGGCAGCCATTGAAGTTCTAATTTTGCACTTTTAATTGAGATGAATTCTTCCGTGTTTATATTTTCGCATGCATATGAAATATATTGTATATAGTTATTTTATAATATATTTCATATTCTTTTCTTGATGAACAAAATTTTTCAAAAATATACTGCCGATGAAAAAGAGAAGAAACGAATCAATACATTTCGGAATACCCGAACTAATCCAGTAAATACAGATATTCAGTAATGATACTAATGAATTTAAAATCAGAGGGAATTATCTACTGAAACCTCTCTTGCATATTCTTCAATAAATGCACTTGCATTATTTAACTTAAAGCATTTAGTGAAAGAATAATGAGAGATTTTTATAGAGAGACCTTTGTTGCAATTAATTGCTGATACGCAATTAATGTAGGATATCCCACGGAACTATTTTGTTTTGCCATCATTTGATTCTGTTTTCCCATTGTAAGACATGATTCAAAGCGAGAATTGTAAAAGGCTATATCATTTCCTAAAGGAGGATAATTTTAATTATTATAGCATTCCAGATCAATGCAATCTGTCGTGCTTCCTAAACACCAGAAAAATTTATCTTTTGCATTCCTTTGTGCCTCTGACTCACCATTCAAGATTGTGCATCATTTTGACGTTTTACTTATTTATTTTTCAAATTTAAGTGTTAAAAATGCCAACATATTAGTTAAAAGATGCAAATTATTTTTTCAAAGAAATTCGACTTAAAAGAATTATATGTATTTATTTTTCATAGCAAAAAATAAATCTTTGTATTAGGAGAATAATATGATATCTAAATATTTGTCGAGGTGCAAAGGGTTAATATATTCAGGCAGTAGCCTACCAATCACCATTCGATAAAGATGTTTCGCGCTTCGCACTTGCTAACTACGCGGTAAGTGGTTGTTTCTTATCCCCGTGGCCAGCAGAGCTAGGTCCAGTGCCAAAAGGGGATCTTGAATAAGGTCTTGCCTGGTAAGCCCCATACAAAATAAAATGTGGCCAGGAGGGGCCTGTGCTGAAGTACAGATTGCGAAATGTTTAGCATCTATAACAAAAGTCATTGATAATAGATGGTCACTAAGGAAACGGATAAGAGCAGTTTGCTCTCGTCTACTACAGCCTCGAACCAGGGAGCCACTTGGGCGCTTACTCTGATACCATGGGTGCACTGACTATGCGAGACTATCCAAATGACCTTATTCGTAGCCTTATGTTAAAAAAAAACTTCATGTAAGTAAGAGAAGGTGGCAGACGTAACGGTCTCACCAGCACCAGCCCTAGCCAAACTGTCAGCAATTTCATTTCCAGCAACGTCGACATGAGACGGAATTCATTGAAAGTGGATCCGATGAGAAAGGAAAAGATGTTTTAGTTTTTGAGAATTTTTGCACTAGTATTGTCCCTTACTTTATGCAAATCGGTCAAGTGCTGGTCAGAACTTCTGCTGTCCGTAACGACACAGATGTTATTAAATTGCGATAGCAACATGACGGAGTTCAGACCATCTAGAATTGCTATACGCTCGTTTGTTTAATCGAGTATCGAACAGAAGTCTGGATTTTAATTTCTGGATCCATAAATGACGTGATAAGTTGTTTCAATAACATAATGTACTTTTTTAGATTTCTAACGTCCTCACAGAGGAAATTATCCTACTTTCTGTTTCTTTCATGTCTCCAAGTTTTAGAACATTTCCTATTTCCCTGTAAATACTCCCCCTTGTAAACTTTTACCTTTAACTTTAAATAAATTATTTTATTTTTTAAGAAGTATCTTCATCTTTTGTTTGATATTAATTGTGATACCAAATAAAGAAAACAACTTGACACATTGTTGCTAAAATCCACTCTATCTGAAGAATCTACCATTTTTTGGAAGATTTGGTTAGGCTCCCACATTAATGAAATGCACATTGCAGAAACGTGTATTATTAATTCCCCAATAAAAGTTTATCATGAACCGCATACAATCTCCAATAATAGCTGTAAAAGAATCAAGTAGAGTGAGGTCAGTGAAGATTCTTTGAGCTATCAATCGCAGCAATGAGATATACAAATGGTGGAACATATAATATGCATTTTTAATGCCCTTTTTCTTTATTTTTTAAAATCAACACAGAATGACAGCTGCAGGTGGACAATCCCCTAAAAAATTACTTTGTTTGAAGCAATGTTTTGGATTTTTTTGGTTCATATACTTGTAAAGAGGATGTACTGATGGTCAATCTCTCTTCAGATTTCGTTCCAAATTTAAAAGTTGTTTGAACCTTAAATTTGAAATCTGTGTACTAAAGTCATCCCTCTAACTCTTTTCATATTGTTATTACTTAGTTAATTTGTATTGAGACCGGCTGGCACACAGACTTTCTCTGGATGGATTTTGTTTAACCCTTTATCTACTGAATTATGTTGCCATCGATTTTCCAACTTCATTTTTGCACCAGTAGTTAAGTTTCCTTGTAGAATAATCCCAGAGGACCCAAGAGAAGAACTTTATTTCATAGAAACATCTTAATTTAATTATTAATTAAAAAATTTTCTTCCTACTTTTAGCTTATATTAACTTCTTGCTTTTGAGTTACATTCTTCGTGTTTTTGAGAATACCATTGGCGAAACTACTCATATTACAAAAATATAATCCAAACTTAAATGGTACTTATAAGTACAGTCAGTAGATAAAGGGTCAAAAGTGGACAAAAATTTTTAAATTTGTTTAACAGTTCTAAACCAAAGTTTACCCGTATAATTCAACTACTGATGCTTACACACACAGATAATTCGTAAAATTGATTTTTCAGACTCGGTGATTTCCAAAGTATGTAGATTCTTTAAATTCTCTTTTCCGAAATTGCTGACGATTGTAATATCTGTAATCTTCAGATTACATGCTTTGTATGGGAAAAAGTAATAAACATTAAAATATCAAAAATCATTTAAAACAATGTTTCTGTTAGCTAGTTTTCTTAAAAACTCATTTAAATTATATTTATTTTGCAATTCAGTTGGTTTGATTCTTTTTTCATTACTGAAGACATAAGTAGAAATCTTCAGATAAATTTGAATTTTGTGTTGGAATTCGGTCAATAATTGTGCAATTTTTACTGAAAAAAGTCCAAACAAATAATATAAAAAAACATTTTTTTTAAAAATCAATTCCTTCTTAGGTTAACAAAGATAAATTTTATTTTAGTTATTATTTATTAAATAATTACATTTAATATAAATATGTATAGAAATATGACAAAGTCGCAATATAAAGTGTCAAAACAGAAAGAAAATTTCCTGGTAATCTTCAGTTCTCTTTTCTAAACATGGCTTTCAAACTCGCAGCCTAAGGGATGGGAATCTAACGCCATACCAACTACATTATCCACGCCTAACGATTACAATTTCTATAAATAATCGATCAAAAATCATACTAGCGTTGAATTTTCAGGGCCAATTTAGGTTTTAAAGCCAATTGGGGCAACGCAAAATGCGTGATTTTTCTACATAAGTTGAAGTACGCAATACATATCAGACATTTCTAATTTTCTTAATTCTGTATTATTTTAATTCGAAAGTACTTCAAAATGAACCGTAAAAATTGATTAATTAACAATGTTTAATTTTAAATGCATCAAACATTAAGAGAATAAACAGAATCGTTTGAAATAATTGTTTCATCTGTGGTAATGCGTGCAAGCGATTTCTTTTAGACAATGAGTTATTGAAAGGCTGGAGCTCCATTTTTATCATGTCAGAACATGATGTTGTTTTTGGGACGTGGTTTTTGGCCTCAACAAAAATCCGTAGGCGAAAAATAAAAGAAAATTATTATCTGCACGAGCATCTAAAAAAATCAACTTTTAATAACGCTTAGCCATTGCATTTACAAAAGCACTGGTTAAAAAAAGTTAATGACTAGCGCAAATAAAATCTATAAAAATAATCTATAATCTAATCTGAGCACGTGATTATATGAAAGGAAATAAATAGAAAATGGGATATTTTTTTAAACAATAAATGCGAGACAAAGTTTTTTGGATAGTTTGCAATACTAAAGTGACTCATTCGATGAAACCATTAAAATGGGTAAAAATATAAATAAACTCGCACGAGCACGTTTTGCTTGGCCGTTCAAGAAATGATGTTCTGACATTATACACTGAAATATGCGTAACAGATTTCATTTTAATCTTTATTTTATATATTTTTCTTTTCTGACATTATTAGGAGGCATTAAAGTTTAATTTTGAAATTTATAAATAATTTTAATTAAAACTTTATTCATGTTTTCAGCAAAACGTTTATTCCTTCACTAACGTCATTCATCTTGACCTTTCGCCATTGTTAATCATCAATATATGAAGAAGCGAATTAGGCTTCCGTTCCAAGAGCATCAGTAAAAAGACAGGTTTTTAATAAAATTTCTAAAATTTCGCTGCACTTGTAATAAAGGTTCCCCTTTGAAATTAAGCAAGAATGAAAGAATGTTTCAGTGCATTCATTTTTAAGCATCATTGTCATAAAAATATGGATAAAGATATAGATAGAAATTAGAGAACTCAATACAAAAACGAAAGTAACAAAAATTGAATTAAACGATGAAAAGCTTCTAAAATAATATGAGTTATAAATCTATCAAAATGTGAAGCTAAATGCATTTTACTACTATATTCTATAAGACATAATTTCGCAAAATTTTTAATAAAATTTTTTAGTAAATATACATTCTAACAGAACAACTAGTTGAAAATATAGCCAGACAGAAAATGGGAAATGAAATGCATGTTAAAATAGAAATTTATATTATAAAAAATTGAAAACGAAAATATAATGCATTTAAAGAAAACAAAGTTTAATAGAAGATTGTATGATTTTTTTCTTAAGTGAGAAATACCTACTAATATCTCAACATTATTTTTTCTAAAGAATTAAGCGATATTTACATAAAAGGTTTGGAATTTGCTTTTTTACCCAAAACTTAATGATTAGAGTACTCATATTAAAAAGATAAAATTTTCTTTTACCTTTTTTTTTTTCCTTACCAACAAAGACAAATTAAATAAAACAGTTCCGTGAAAAAAGAAGGGTTAAATTAAAATGAAATGAATTTAATACATGAACTTTCTATTTAAACTCTCATTTGCCAAATTTATGCTAAAATAAATCTTCTGTATATTCATAAAATTTATTTGTTGGTCCATTGTAAAAAAAAAGACTATTACCGATTATAATCTCTTGAGATTTTTACTAATATTGAAGTTTAAATTACATAATTATCAGAACCTTTAGTAAATGACGACATTATTTTCCGGTAATTAGGAAATAATTACCTAAATTTCTTAATTCTTATTGAAATCAAGAAAAAAATAAATACTTTTAAGCAATGTTTGTAAGAGAAAAATATTTTTTGATTAATGCCAAGTTTTTAAATAGCAGATTTAAATGTCTTTATTCTTTGATTTAATTGGACCTTATTAAGGAAATTATGTTTTTGTATAGTAATTAAATGATGAAAAGATTTTAATTGAATTATGGAGGGTTAATAAATATTTTTTTTCATGTGGACTATTTTAATTTTTGTATCAGTCTATAAATAACCTTGTCAGATGACCTTTAAATTTCATTCAATATTTCGCCTTAGAAAGTTAACTCAGATTTGAAAATTTTCTGAAAGTCTGCATGAAACTATCTATTTAGCAAAGAATTAGTTTTTTTTTATTTTTATTCATCAATTTTTACAACATTTAATAGAAACTGAAGCTATTAATAACATTTTTATTTTTGTCAAGGAATGAAATTTCAATTCAATATCTATTAAAATATTCTTTACATTTCTACAATTATTTCAATATGGAGAATTCATACACATTTATAGATTTTTTCCAAAAATTTTACTAAACTATCGATTTGACTAAGAATTAGTTATTTATTCTGTTTTTTTATTCCCCCATATTTAATTCATTTACAAAATTTAATGATAAAGTTGTTTCTTAATCAAGAAATAGAGCAGAGAACTTACTTTATTTACGTACCTTTTACCCTTTTTTTTGTGACATGACAAATTGTAAAGATTTTAAGTATCTAACCAAAAAAAACAAATACTAATAATGTAATGTAACGTATTGAGATTTTAAAGAAACGAATGCTTTGACGAATGAAAATATTTATCTAATTTTAGAGCTGATAAATAAATATTACAAACACAATATTTTACTTCATATTTTTACACCATTAATAAATGTCATTAGTGTGCGCATACTATACAGAGTACAAAGTATATTTTCCACTAGTTTATTTTTTGAATTCCAAACTAAAAATGAATGATGATGGCTTAATCCTGAATGTTTTCCAGCCACTGGAGCCACCTCGAAATGAGAATCAGATATTTCCTGCCTGGTGGCTGGTTATCGCCACCCTGAAGGGTATACAAATAGGTAGGGGTTAGACTCCTCTCATCGATAAGGGGACGCACTTCTTTCCGGAATTTTTGTACCTTTACCGATTAGGATTCAATCACAGTTCCCACCAGAGTTGCTGTTACGGCGATCCAGTCGTTCCGTTTTTTGGTTTATCCCGTGTGCCTTCAGGTGGGTCGGAAAGACTGGCATGACTCATGAATGTTTTCCGTTGTGGTTCCCTTTTCTATCATAAGCTGTGTCTTATGCACTGATCCTCATTTCGTGAAATGTCTTCGAAGATCTTTTTCTTAGATGTTGGAAGAGTTTTTAATTTTGCAACCACTATTTGCCCTTATTTGTAAATCTTATAGATTCCTATTTTTAATACTTATGTTTCTTTAATCTTTAAAATTACTTTATCTCATTTAGAGAAAACTTGGAAGGTGTCATCCGAAATCAATTTCTGAGTTTGAGAAGAAGGCGCCAATTTGTAAATACCACCTAAGTTTAACTATTGATCTTATAACCTGCTGCAAAAGGTTCTCTTCCTAATCCATAAAGTTTTGTGTTTGCATCATTTAGTGAAACATAGAGTAGTTTTTTCAAAATTACTTCCCACAGCTTGTGAAGAAGTCAATAATTTGTAAGTGCCACTTCTATTTGACTTATGATCTTATGGCCTGTTGTAACATCAGATTTGCCTTCTAATCCTTTTAAAAGGCTTTTTAATATTAGGAATGTATGATTGTAGAATCAAGTAAATTTCATCTTCTCATTTCTTTGTGGATTGGAAATTTACACTTTAAAAAAATTAAAAATATATTTCTGAGTTATAAGCATGCATTAATTTATAATTTGATAGATAATATTGAGAAATAACTTAATTCCATGTTATTTCAAGTTTAGATTACGATTTGTCTACGATTCTTTTTTGTCAGGTAATTCTTTAACTTTTAGAGTAGTTCTCAACAATAATTTTTTATTCAGTTTTTATAACACTTATGAACTATATATAAATTGGATGAAAATATTTGAAATATGTATGTATTTTTGTGTAATTATTTGTAAATAGCTTAATTCATATAAAATTAATTGTAATGGGGTTGTGCGTCAGCAAGAAAAGACCGTCCTAAGGTGATTTACAACAGAATATCATATTAGACTGATTTGGTGATGTAGGCGTGTTAGTGACGATATGAGGTAGCTAATGGTTTTTATTACAGGCTTAACTGTGTAATAGAAGCTAAGAAAGGAAGGTTTGTTCTTAGAGAATATTGGTGAAGATTCCACAATTGTCTGGAACGAGGATATGGTTTCTGTGTTTGTCCTGCCTAATTTAGTGAGATGCTATTCAAAAGGTTCGGTTTAAGGAGGGGAATCAGATCAGTTCGGAAAACAAGCTATGTTATTTGGCTGAGCTTGAGAGAGCGTCTTTTCTCCCATTGAAGTGCGTTCTATAGTTTCGCTATTAACCGAAATAGTGAATTAAGTAGAGTTAATTCACTGTGAATTTGTCGCATGTTTGGCATATAAGTTTGACTAGACAATAAAGTCTGCATCTTCGTATCGTTCTTGTGTGAGTTTTGTAGCAATACTATTTTTTTATCCCTATAAGTCTGGATTTTATCACCTTCTGAAACTTTAGTAACATTACTTCTTGACAATAAGGAACTCTATGCAATTGTACCTGTTAATTGAGATGACATATGGTGTGATAACCATTATATTTCATCTTCAGAATAATCTTTGAATGCATCCGTTTGAATGGGTTTCAATTGGGCCACTTAACACTTAGGGCATTTAGGCAATGAAAGCTGGATATTATCACTATGTAATGAAGGTAAATCTCTTATTATATATGATTTAATTGAATTAGGTAATGAAATTTGATTTTAAGTAATATCATTCACAGCTTCATTGCTATAGATTAAAAGTTTTCACTTCTTTAATAAAGATATTTTTAATCGTCTCGAGCATCTGTCTTAAACTGAAACCAACAAGTTGGTGATATTAACCCATATTTAATGCATGATTCAATCATTATAGGTCCGTAATCCCAGCATCTGACTCAAACTGCCATTATGTATTCTCCTCATGTTGACCTCCTGAGTGATACCTTCCGAAAATGCGCGTACTTTTTCTAAGGCTTATCAATAAATAGAAACAAATAAAGGGTGACAAACTAAATCAAAAATTGTCATTGACAGTTCTGAAAAACCAACTCAGGCGCGTCGTAGAAATCAAATGATCGGCTACATTGGCGAAAGAAATATTAAATAAATAAATAGTAAAAAAAGATTAAAATGAAATCTGCTATGCATATTTCAATGCATCATGTCCGAACTTAATTTCTTGAACGAGCAAGTTAAATTCGATCTCTTTCATTTTAAATTGTTTCATTTGAATGTATCACTTTAGTATTGCAAACGATCCAAACAACTTTGTCTCGCATTGATTGCTTGAAAAATAACACGTTTCCTATTTACTTCATTCCATATAATCGCGTACTCAAAATCAATTTTTCTAGATTTTATTTGCTGCAGTCATGAACTTATTTTTTTAATCACAGCTTTTGGAAATGCCATGGCAACGCGCTATTAAAAGCTGATTCTTTGGGATGCTTGTGCAGATAATAAAATTTTTATTTTTCGCTTACGGATTTTTGTTGATTACAAAAACCTCATCCCGAAAACAACATCATGTTCTGACATGATAAAAAAGGAATGAAAGGAAACTGCACATCATACCTATAAGAAAGAAAGAATACACAACCTGGTCAAAGGTAAAACTTACATTGCACACTTGGATTTGTGCAAGAGTTTATTTAAAGTATTGAACATTTTTGTTTCCTGTTATGTAAAAAAAACACCCTTAAAATTTTAACAGAAATCTGCATTTGCAACTGAATTGTGAATTCACTTAAGGCGACAATAAGAGGTTAATATTGAAGGTAGTTTAAAGGAACAACAGTATTTCCTATTTTGCTTTTTGATTCTTACTGACTCAACAGTAGAACTAAAAGATAAAATATAAAGGATGTTTAAAAATTTCTGGATAGTTAAGCTATAGAAAATAACTATTCTATAACTTAAATTGAATTGATTTAGATCAAATTCTGTTTTATTTCACTAATAAGAGTAATTATTTTTATTCAGTATAAAGCAGTAGAAATTTCAGAGATGTCATCAAACAGTTTATGTATTCTATAAATTATTAGACACAGATTTTTTGATTAATGCAGTATTATCATGATTTTCCATCCATTTTGTAAATAACAATTATTCCTGAATGTTCTGGGTATGAAACTACTGCAAATGTTTAAATTGTTTATTGATTTTTCGAAAAGAAAATATTTTGAGAAAAAACTGAATATCTGTTAATTAAAAGTGAAAATACCCTTATTTTCTTATATTTATTTGCCTTTTTCACCAACCAGATCATCCATTATTTTTTTGTTTTTCTTTTAATTGAAATCTTAATAAGACGCTAGTTTATTTTGTACATAAAAATGAAGATGTAAATGGCTTTGAGTAAATGGTCATGAAAAGGATTTGAGAATTATTTTGACGGTTGTAAAATAATAAATCAATTTTTACCATAAAATTATTCCTGAATTATTTTATTATTATTATACTATTTTTATGTTATTATTAAATAAAAACCCAAAAGAAACCAGTTAGAAATGTTACACATTGAAACAAGGGAGCTGAAATTTCTTCTAAATACAAAAATGTAATTATTTTACTTTGAAGTAAAAAGCATTAAACAAATACATTAATGAAATCTTTCATACAATAAATAAAACAAATAACTTAACCATCTGTTTTATTGTAATATCATTTGCAAATCATAAATGTATTTAAAAGTACTTTTTCGAAAACGCTACTTTTTCCAGTTTAAATAAATTCCATTTTAAGTCCATTAGAGAAACATTAGTATTTTGTTAGAAAAAAAAGTTTTGGAATAGAATGTGATTAAGTTTCATCGAATTTCTATTTAATCGTTTTTATTTAATCAATTTTAATGCTCAGACACTGTATAAATATTATATGAAGGAAGAGTACTCATTGATCCAGTAATGCTAATTTTTAAAATTATTTTATTGAAACAAAACAAGATTCCGTATTTTCACT
Organism: Argiope argentata; assembly: GCA_026289955.1. Classification (NCBI taxonomy): domain Eukaryota; kingdom Metazoa; phylum Arthropoda; class Arachnida; order Araneae; family Araneidae; genus Argiope; species Argiope argentata. The sequence goes on along the minus strand of JAOUZG010002243.1, from coordinate 781,986 downwards.
TAATCTTTAATTTATAGTTTATTATTTTCTCAGCCAATATTGTATTAACACACAAAAGATGAAGAGCTTCTGTTGTAGAATGTAATTCCTTTTTCATGATTAATGAAAAGAAAATATTGTCATAAAACAGAGAGTAGCATTTTCAATTAGAAGAATGGATATAAAGCTTATTAATAACGCCATGAACAAATATTTATATATATATATTTTCTTTTTGGCATGTATAAGTATCTATTATTGCTATCAAATTTGACTGAACACCCATTATCTCTATCAAATTTCAACTGCTGTCAATATGTTTACGTACTTCGATTTAGAGCAAGGAATAGAAACAATACATAAGTAAATTTTAAAAAAAATATTTTTTTTAATTTACAATTACTAATTCATATCGATACGTTGATTAATGTGTTATTTTTTTACATCTGAATACATAAATCGTTAATAATAAGAATCTTTATTCTGCATATACAAATCATTATTTTAAGCAAAGCATTGTTTCATGGAACGTACTTGTAAATAAATAAATTAATAAATAATTAAAATATTTTTAAGAAGATAATTGTTTATCTACTTATACTGTGTGAACTATAATTTTGATAATAAATGTTTTATACAGCCTTACTATTAAAAATAAACACCTACATTTTAAAAAAGACAGTACCTTATTTGAAATGATAAAACATAATGAAACATAAATCATATAATAAAAAATGTAAATGTGCAAGGTAAAAAAGCGCAAAGTATCAAATGTAAAATATGATAGTTAAACAAACAAAAAAAGGTAAATGGCACACTACCCCCCCCAACAGTATCCAAAGAAAAAAAGCAAAAAAAAAATTATTTTTTTTCATATTAGATCAAAAGTTACTTAAGACCTGAGCATATATATATATATATATATATATATATATATATATATATATAATATGGAATAAATTAAGGACAGGTAGATAATCAATAATAAAAAATTGTTAAAATGTAATTTTTGTGTTACGAAGGTTTTCCTTTTCTATTTGTATGCGTATTATTTTTTTCTTCAAAATATGACATTTGTTTTATCTTTTATCAAATATTTTGTTGCTGTTATATAACCATCTTGGTATTTGTTACATTTTATTTGTATATTTTTTGTATATAATATTGTTCAATATTCTTTGTGATGAAAAATTTAATTAATTATAAGAATATATAAAATTGCACTTAATTTTTATAACATAAAGAATACTAATGAAACCCTTAATTTACAAGTAGATGAAAATGAATTTTTCATGAAATAAGTTGAAAATATTGAATTGCATATTTATTTAAATATAATTATCCTCTTTTAAGGACACACTTCAAAATATATAGTAGGAGATTTTATATTTCCCCTCAAAGAGCTTCTTTGATCTTTTGATAGAAAAAAAAAATAAATGGTATTAAAATTTGAAGTCACCGAACTCTTCGAAAAAATGCAAAAATAAGATTTTTTTTCCAATTCAAAGGAATAAGATAAAAGCAAAAGTAAAAGATCTTTAAGATGCAATGATTTTGCAAGTAGAATATTAGATATCTTTTTAAATCGTATTAGTTTTTGAAATGCGAAAATAAACAAACTGAAAACATTTGCTATTTTTAGCTTGCATTCCTCTCGTGAATGTATTTTGCTGATTAAAGATAAAATAGGAGGTTCCATTCTTATTCTTTCACGGAGAGGGAAAATATTTATTCGATTTTCTTTGAATAGTCTTGAAATGTTATTTTTAAATCGTGTGCCTGATTTTATAGTTCCCATTGTCAATCTAATATTGAGCTTTTATCTGGATAAATATCAACCGTATATCTTTATATGCTTCTCACCTAGGGTAAAAGTAATGAAATATCAGTTGTTGGGAGGGAATACAGAGAAAACAAAATACAGATTTGTAGGAGAAAAAACAATTCTAATACTTGAAAGAACTTTTAAACAATATAATATCGGGTTCTTTGATAAAATTCTCAATGTTTAAACATAATTATTTTTCTACTTTATAAAATAATGATTATATGCTGATTGCAATTATTAATTTTAATACCAACTCTAATACAGCAGCTAATTGGATCAAATGATATAAATACATATTTATCTGTTTAACACTAATAATTGTTATTCGAAAATATCATAGGGATACAAGATTTTTATATTAAGGTTAGATTCAAGCTTTATTTGTTTAGAATCGCCCAGTCATATATTACAGTATTTTAATTACAGATGAATTAGATGTCTTTCTTTTATTTAACGCTCTTCAAAATAAGCTGCTTTTTTATTCTTGAAATTAATTTATCTATCTATTGTGATAATTTTTATTTAAAACATGCAAATTTAATGCTAATATTTATAAAATACCATAAAATAAAAAATTAAAATGAATTCTGCAATGTATATTTCAATATATCATGTCAAAACATAATTTCTTGAACGGCCAAGCACCACGCACTTGTGCAAGTTAAATTATATTTTTATTCATTTCAATTGTTTCTTTGAATGAGTCACTTTAATATTGCACACAATCCAAAAGAACTTTGTCTTTCATTTATTGTTTGAAAAAATATCACATTTCTTTCATATTTATTTATTTCGTTTCAAATAATCACGTACTCAAAATGGCATTTTTCTAGATTTTATTTGCTGCAGTCATTAACTTATTTTTTAAAAAAACCAGAGCTTTTGCAAATGCAATGACAGCGCGTTATCAAAAGCTGATTTTTTGAGATGATCGGACAGATAATAAATGTTTTTATTTTTCACCCTACGGATTTTTGTTGATGCCAAAAATCTCATCTCAAAAACCGCATCATGTTCTGACATCATAATAAATTTAACTAAGCAAAACCTCAATTGATTTTTAAAAAACCTTGCAACTTTGATTTCCAAAGCAACTGAGCACCTTTCATGAATCGGATTGGAATTTCAGACAAAAAATATTTTTCAAAAATGTATTTCTGGAATATAAAAGTATATGTAAATTGATATTTTAAGATGTTTTATAAAGTTATTATATATCTTAAGAAAACTTGTTATAATTGTTGCAATGATTCATCATTATGGCTTGCCTTTATGATGATGGATTATTGCTTGTAATTAACATTATTCGCGTATTTTTAAATTTATCAAAAAAAAAACCTTTTCTTTTCTAAATGATTTTTGACATACTTTAATTTCCTTAGGTATCCAAATGTATTACTTAATGGCAGGTTTCCTTTCGGTCCCTACTTTCCTGTAAAGTTAGGTATGTGCATCCAATTTTCTTTCTTAAATTATGTTAGATACCCATGTTTGTAGCAATGCTTGGGAAAATGAGTCAATTTTTTTATTACTTGAGAAGATGTCAAAGTAATGAAGGGTGATATATTTTAGTTTCAAAATATACCAATGGTCTATACTATTCAGAGACAATGACTAACGTTGAGAGGCGCAATTTAGATACTGGAGAAGATACTGATACTGAAACTCAAAATATCGAAAAATCCTTAATATATGGTTCAGAATGTATTCCAAAATTCATGGTAAGATTTACAAATACTGTAAATCCTAAAAGCTCTTATACTTTTGCAATATTTCATTACACGAAAGGATATTTCAGAAAGTTACCGAAATACAAAATAAAGTTTCTTGATGCACATACAGATAGGTGTTGTCTCTTGAATAGTTTCTTCGTTTTTGTCTTAAAAGAAACTTATCAAACGAAGGCTTATTATATTTTTCGAAATAAAAATTTTGAGTCTGAGGTGCTCCTTTGTTAAGGGTATTAAAATAAAACCTGAAGCAACAATGCTATACTCACCAGGTGCATGTTGGGAAAATTACTGAAGCACGGAGGTAAAAAGAAGTCATTCAAATCATAGCAAATTTAAGGAATTGCATAGACACGTAACTTGAGACTTCACATTTCCAAACCTCTTTGATGACTAGTCTGTACATAGGATACATACGCTTCACATGCAACACATCCCATATTTATATATACTTAAAAGTTACAGAGAAACTCGTAAAAGAGGCATTCATTTTACTTTATCAATATTTTAATTGAATGTCACACTTTTTTACATGTCGTGCTCATTTTTGTCAACCTCGTCTTCCATAACATTACATGATTGTATAATGGTTTAAAAGTACTACCCATGCATTTTTAAATTCATAAAAACGAATGGCTGTTTTCGTTGTGTTTAGCATTTTTCAACTTCTTTTTACGTTTATTACTTCTTTTTATAAATGTTTCTCTATTATGTCATAGTTTTGAATTTTCATGAGACATTAATTTTAAAATTAAAAATTCATTTTTTATTTGCGTAGTCGTATTTATAGCATTTTTAACATGATTTTTCTATTTTAACTTTTTTTTCTCATTCTCATTTAACATTTTATCATTTATCATTATTTTACCATTCATAAAAATCACTGTTTGGTTTAGAGCTTATGGCTATCAGAAACTGATGATTGACTTTATGGGCACGCTATATTTGGCATTATAAGAGCAATTGGACTATTTATTTCCATTCGTAGTCATAAAATAGTTATACTCCTTGTAAATAAAAGTTAGAAGTTTCAGATAAAATAAGGAAATGCACGATTGATTCTATTTTTGAAAGAAAATTTTGAATTCTTAACAACTCAAAAAATTAATGTTCTATTAATTCTGCTTTTTTCGATAACTAAAGTGTTATTTAAGCACTGAAGTGACAAAAGTCATGGGATAGCAATATGCAAATATACAGATGGCAGTAGTATCGCAGCGAAAACGTATAAATGCGCAGTTCGTTTTCCAGAGCTTTCATTTGAACATTATTCATGTGAATCGGTTTTTCGTGATTTATGGCGGCACGACGAGAATTAACAGACTTTGAAAGTGGAATGTTAGTTGGTGCTAGACGCAACTAACATTCCACTTTCCATTGCGGATATCGTTAGTGAATTCAACATTCCGAGATCCACAGTATCAAGAGTGTGCCGAGAGTATGAAATTTCAGGCATCCCATCCCATCATGGACAGCGCAGTGGGAAACCACCTGCACTTAACGACCGAGACCGCCGACGTCTGTGTAGAATGGTCAGTGTTAATAGACACGCAACACTTCGTCAAATAACTGCAGGAATCAATGTGGGACGTACGAGGGCCATGTCCAATAGGACTGTGCGGCGAAATTTGTCTTCCTTGGGCAGAAGACCGAAGACCTATGCAGCAGAAGACCGACTCAATTGCCTTTACTGACAGCACGACATCACCTGCTGCGACTCTCCTGGGCTCGTGAGCATATCGACTGGTCCCTAGACCAGTGGAAAACCGTGGCGTGGTCAGATGAGTCACGATTTCAGTTGTTACGAGCTGATGGTAGAGTTCGAGTGTGGCGCAGACCCCACGAATCCATGGACCCAAACTGTCAGCAAGGCACTGTTCAAGCTGGTAGTGGCTGCATAATGGTATGGGCTGTTTTTACATGGCATGGACTCAGTCTTCTGGTGCAACTGAACCGATTATTGACTGGAAATGGTTATGTTCAGCTGCTTGCAGATCACTTCCAGCCATTCATGGACTTAACGTACTCACACAACGATGGGATTTTTATGGATGACATTGCGCCATGTCACCGGGCCAGAACTGTTCGCGATTGGTTTGAAGAACATTCCGGACAATTCTAGAGCATGATCTGGCACCTAGATCGCCCGATATGAATCCCATCGAGCATTTATGGGACATCATCGAAAGGTCCGTTCGTGTCCAAACTCCTGCCTCATCCACACTTTCACAATTATGGACGTCTATACAGAGAGCATGGCTCAATATTCCTGCAGAGGACTTCCAACGATTTGTGGACTCCATGACACGTCGATTTGTTGCACTTCGCCGGGCAAAAGGAGGACCGACACGATATTAACAGTCATTCCATGACTTTTGTCACTTCAGAATATATTTCTTTTTTTTATTCATTTGTATGTATTTAAAGGCTCCGTTGAACCTTATTAATCTAGCCTATCCTCTAAATCAAATTTGACAATCTTTAACATTTTGCCAAGTTGAATTTAAATTTAAATTAAGCTAGAAAATATAAATATTTAAATGTTAAAAAATCGTCAAATAAAATTATTTCCTTTATTTTTATCCGATCTCAATTAGATAAGCATTTTAATTAATCAAATACCAATTATTTTATTTCAGTTAAATTTAAATACATATTATGGATATCTTTGTAAATTCTGGTTCATTACCTCGTATTTTAAGATTACTACATAACATTGACTCTTAAATCATGCTTATGTCTTCCTGAAATGGCAATTTTTAATGACTGTATTCTAAAAAACCAAAAGAATATAAATTAGATGTAAACAAGAGAACATTTTGAAATGGGAAATTAAAATTTTTCAATTCCAATTCGATGCAATATTTTTAGTCACCAAAAAATATCTTTTCCGAATTTATTATGCTCCAAAATTTAGGATACAAAAGAAAAATAAATTAAAATTGCAGTAGAATGATTCGGTATATAAAGGATTAAGAATGTAAAAATTTTTATTTATAAAATATTAAATATTGCTCAATTAGTTAAGTTTCCGAATGCAAGAATTGAGATTATGATGATTCTGGATAATTTTCGGATTGGAATACGAGTATTGTAGATTTTCGATTTAATGGAGTATGTTAAATTGACTACATAATGGCACATGAAATATAACAACGTAAGGGCAGATATCATATAACATAAATTTACATATTATGTGGCGCTATGATGGGAATTCACATCTTATGGAAAGCTATAAATTTCAACTACAAAGTCATGTCTCACATGCAACGTATTCCAAGCAATCGATTCTATTTCGCCAATAATTGTTAGATTGTTAGAATTAGTCAAAATTATTTATTTTTCGACCCTCCACATTTTATTTATTCATTTATTTTCCATCCGTTTTAAAATGCATCTTTTAACATTTAATCATTACAAAAAATAATTGGGTTATGCGAATATTTTCATTTTGAATAAGAGATCATACAGCACTTTAATGAAGGAGAAACTCCATTATATCGTAAACAGTCCAGACATTTACGAATTCAATTTATTTGCTTGCATGATGTGTGATGCGATTTTTAATTCAAGTCTCTAACCCGCTTTTCAGGCATAAAGTCAACACTGTCTTTCGAATTTTAAACTATAAAATAAGTGCTTTGTGAAAGGTTTGAAAATGGGGTGTTATTCATGCCATTCGAACAAAACGAAAAAAGTCTTATTGTACTCTTTTTCTCAAAGATAGCTCGATTGAAGAAAACGCATAATTAACTAAAGAGTCACATACTGGTGTCACTATCATATCATATTTTTTTAATCAGCTAAATATCAATTTCTTTTTAATTTTTTAATTTGTATGCTATAGAGAGAAATTAGTTGAGTGTAAGAGGCAAAACAGCAATAACACAGAAATCAGCAATAACACACAGGAGATGAGCAAATCTCTATCAAATAACAGCAACAATAACCTTGGTGATAACCTTCAGAGTAGTCGCTCCACCATTAAGATAACACCTAATGCTCTGTTCTTGCGTGCGCCCCTATTTATATAGTTTCCATAAGATAGTATAAAATATTCAAATAAGCTCTCGATTTGTTGATAAAAATATCACCATGATTCTTAAATTTTATTCAACTTTCATTTTTCCCATCAACAGTCAAATAGCATCAAATTTTCAGGGATATTGTTTAGTATCCGTTAAAAATAGCAAACTACTTCATTATGTGATTAATTGTGGGTGAAAATAACATTGTAAATTTTTAACAGCATTTTACATTGAAAAGAGGAAATCGGAAAGTCTTTTATAGACCAATTAAATTTCCTTAATATTTTGGGAATAAATTCTTTCTACTTTAAAATCTCCCAACTTTTAACAATTAAAAAAATCATTCATTTACCATAATATGAACTAATCAAAACAAAAGATTGATATAAAGTAACCTTGTTACTAAAATAAAAATAACCGACTTATTTTTTTAAATTCAATTATATAAATCATAGACTTCAATTGAATTCAATTAATTTTTGAATAATACTTTACGATTCAATATCCGCAAAATCTATAATAAGTTATCAAATATATGGATTTAGGGTTCATTTTTCAGTAAAATCCATCGCATTAATCCCGCAAGAATAAATATAATTAATTCGGGGACTAAGCGATAATTAATTTAAGGCATTAAAAAAAAGAATATTCGCTTTTATAAAGAAAGAAAGAAAGTTTTCAAAAAATTATATTCTTGTTGATATGAAAAGAAGTCTTAAAGATTAGCTTTCAACAATCAAAATGTTTGTCAAGTGTCATTAATACACTAAAAAAATCGTTCTAAATTAAGAGCAAATATGAGTCATGGCAATTAACCTTTGTGGCTTGAAACCTAAAGGTTATCTTTGATGTGCTTGTTTTTTTTTCATTTATTTACCGTTGTGCCACAGAAAAAGAAGATTTTGATAAAATCATTGAGGATTTATTAAAGATAAAAGCAACAAGTAAGATTTAAAACACTGATTTTTTTTGCTTCATCTCAAGTTTTGTTCATTTATGAATGAATGTTTATTAATCAATTAAAATAGGTTTATTAAAATGGGATTTAACGAAGTCAAGATGAATTTTGGAAATAGTTTGATATTTATAAAACACCTGAGTGTAACAATTTTCTTAAATTTCTTAGTAATATGCGAGAAATTTAAATCATGGAATGCTTCTTTAGTTTATCATGAATTACTTAAAAACATTCTTCATATATATTTGTAAATGGAATTCTGTGATATATTTCCTTAGCTAAAAATGAATACTTAAATGAAACTGATAGTAAATCTGGTAGTTAATTTGGAAAATTAGCATCAAATTAATAATTAAATAAGATATTTCTTAGCTTCAGTAATACCTTATTTTCTACGATTATAAAATAACCTTCTTGTTTATACAATGATTCCTGTATATTGTATATGTTTAAGATCAAATTCTTTTGTTTATAAGTATTTTTAAGTGAATAAAATAAAAGTTAAATAGTTGGTGGAAAGTGAAACTCAACTTTAATATATGCTGTTATTAATTATAAGTTTGAAATGGCCTTAAATATGATAGCTTTGATTTTATACAATAAGGATAATAAACTTGTTTATTTTCTCCTTATTGGAAAACCGCTTTATTAAAAGTTATAAAATGTAGCAGACATACAATTTTGAATAAAATGATTGCTTTTGGGGGCAATTTTTCGAAATTTTAATTAAAATTTAAAAATAAACTAAGCAAATTTGTAATTATAATGTTAATTTTTGAAAATGCATGGTTGCTCTAAATTGAAAAATGAGTTATAAAATGTGAAAGAATTTGTTTAAATATTGTGGAATTCCACTAAATTAACTTGCAGCAAATCTTCTACTGAAAGTGAAGCGTATTCTAAATCCAAAGCATATTCAGTTGATGCCTTCGTGTTGCTGCATAAGGTATTTTACAAGCCGCTGACCAAATCTCTCAGTGATTTGAGCTGAGTTAGCGTATGTTATTTTTTCAGTAGTGACATCTAGGTCAAAAATACGACTTAGCTCCCTCATGCGTCACATTCGATTGTGCAATCCGTTTTTAAGGGGAGCACATTCCCACACCTCACAGGTATAACAGAAAAAAAGAGCACCCATACCCAAAACAGAACTCGAACCGAAACATCTAGATTACGGGAAGAATGCGCAAATTATAACGTCTTTATGCTCAAAACATGTATGCACGTTGAGACTTTGCTCATTCAGAATAAGCTCATCAAATGTTTGGTTCAATTTACATGTGAAGGAGCCCTGTTAATGTTGACACGAAAAAAATCGAGCATTTTTCTGACAGGAAGAATGACCAAATTCGGCTATCACAAACAATGTTGATTTCTGAATGTTCCTGAAGACTGAAATTTGGCTATATCAAAGGTCTCTCAAAATATCAGTTGCACCAAAGTACTTGGTTCAGTACTCAATGTCATCACTGGAGTAAGAGTTTCCAGACTGTTTACAGGAGACTAAGTTATGTACTCTCTAAACAAGATGATCAGAAATTTACATTACTGTCATTTCTATGTATAAACTTGAATTTATGATATCAGCTAAGGGATTTGAAAAAAATTCTACAATTATATTTCCCCTTTGGCTGAAAAATGATTTTCATCGAACGATGATTCGGTGAGAACAAGGTCTTTTTACAAGGACGTTTTACAAGAAATATATTGTGCTCCGTCAAGAATATTTTGTCAAGAAGAGACATTATATTGGATGTCCTAATTTATTTGCACAGATGGAAGGTTTAAGTGCTAAAATATACATAGAGACAATTTTTGAGCCTTATGTTTGGTGTTTTTGGCCCAGATTTTATTGGAAATGGCACATTTTGTCTCTGTGAAAGGCTGATAGACGATTTCCTTAAAACAAAAAATATCTAAGTTGGCCAACTCACTTTGATAATTCAAATCATATCAATCAAGTATGAGGTAGGGCTAGACAACAACTTATTGCCGTTCCGCATCTAGTTACTTAGAGTTCATTGTGAAATTAAAGGTCTCCAAACGTTACGATGAACGAAAATGTTGTAACAATTAGAGAAGACTTTATACAGTATTTGACAGTAGGAGTTAGCCATATTTCCTTTTAAACAGCATTTACATTTTTATATCATTTGTTTCTCACCAAAAGTGAGTTGCATTTTCACGCAATGCTCTTTCATAACGGTTTTATGATGGATAATCAAAACAGATAATTATCATTCTTTCACATTTCTTTTTCATTTTATTGCCGTTTTAACTTTGCATATCAAGTACCGTGTCATTCTAATTTATTTTTCTAAGTTAGATTATTAACATTTATTCTTTCGGATACCAGTGTTTAACTGTACATTAATTACTTAGACACTTCCTTAAAATAGACAATGTCTCTTCACAATTGAAGCCAATCTTGTTTTGGAAATTTTCCCTTAATTAGATTAAAATTTTTTTTTAATATTTTACATAATTTGTAAAATGCTTTTTATTATTAAGCTGAAATTCAAATTTTTTCATTAAGAATAAAAACATTTAATACATTATTTAGGGTTTATTGAATTTTTCAAACTAAGTTTGAAGACACGTTTCTTATATTTTTGGATAAAAACAGTAGTGAACTTTATTCTTATTTTACATTGCTTCATTTTTCTGTGGAATTTTTATGGAACAGTTTCTTAGATTTTGAGTATATTAAGAAATATATTCGAAAAACTGGAAGTTTGAAACTTCATATTAAATTATTTTTATCGGTATGTTTTAATGTACTTAATGTGCTTTTAGATATGCATATGAAGTCAATGCATGCAAAATACGCAGAATCGACTGCATATTTTGTATAAGGAAGAAATGAAGGAAATTATCACTGGCAACATGCAGTTAATTGCTATAAGAAAATAATATGTGGCAAGAGGGTTTAAACCATTTAGATTAAAAGCTTCTATTTTAATTAAATCTCTTGTCTGTCTATTACAACTTTTCATCTAACAATAATTTTTAAGGGTACAAGAAATATAAAAATTATATTTTGGATTAGTTATATGAACGTCTCTTTTTAAAACAGCACTCTGGCTATTTTGGAAATGGACCTCGTAATTTTTAAATGTGGTCAGATGGTAAGGACGACACTTGAGCTGAAACCTTTATGTTCAAAATTCAATGTGGGGGGTGACTTTTTTCAGCGACTTATTTAACATGTAATAAACCCTCTTAACGAAGGTTTTTCGATGGGACAGATTCTCGAGCTGACATCTCCGCATATAAATCATATTATGCATAAAATATTTAAATAAAATGAACCTTAGCCTCATAAAAAATAGAAAGTATATTTCTATTACAGGAATTCTTGTGCATTTATTTAAACATTTAATTATACTTATTAAGGTATTATCTGAGATTAAATAAACAATAAGAAAACATTTTTTAATGTTATTTTCTTTAACTTTAATATTTTAATTCTTTATTCGATTATTTTTCCAAATTTAAAGGTTTTAAATTATTTAGTTTTGAAGAAAAATAATAAGACTGAACTTCTTTCATAAATTTTCATATTTAAAATTTTATAAATTTAAAATAAATTTAAAATTTCATACTTCAAATATTAAAAGTTTTTTTATTAATTCACTAAATATTCATTATTTTTTCATTTTCATCATTTTGTCCATTTATTTTTCATTATAAATTATTCAATGAATCGATTTCTATATATATTTTTAAAATTCTATAAAAATAATTACAAAAATTGAAGAATAATTGTAAGCTAAAATAAGATTTAAAAAAATACAATTCAAGACAAAGGCAATTAATTTACTCACAAAGAATGGCAATCAGTTTGCGTAATAGATTCATTTTGTTTTTAGGTATAGAATGTGAGGCGAAATAATCATGACAAATTAAGATGACAATTTGAAAATGATTGCAATTTTCAAATATATAAAAAAGAAAGCATGTGATCTTTATATTATACTGATAATATATTACATTATATATCGATTGAGAATAGATAAATCTTTATTTTCTCATATTCTCTCTCTCTCTCTCTCTCTCTCTCTCTCTCTCTCTCTCTCTCTCTCTCTATATATATATATATATATATATATATATATATATAT
>JAOUZG010002243.1:749270-759690 GCA_026289955.1 Argiope argentata | reverse complement strand
TTGACCCGTTCGGCCACCAAATCGCTTTAAATTCTTATAATCTATTGATTTTTGTTAGTTATTTCTGTGTTAAAATGGGAACTGATAAGCACTAAAAATGTCTTTAAATAACAGGCCGAATCAATGAAAAACCATTATTTCTAGAACTAGTCATTCAACCAAACATTTGATTAGGTTAGGCGTTTTTTCTAGAATAAACAACTGTGTTTCAAAAAGTCTGTTTCCCAATAAATAGAACATTTTTTCGGTACTGCGTAAAAAACTAACATGAATGTAAGTTTACAACATACATGAAACCGTATAAGATAGTGGCTAGATTAAGATTTTAGAATTGCTTCTAATCCTTTAAATTTTTAATTAAGTTCCAAAATAAAATACCTCTTAAATTGCTTATGGGTTAAAATTTAAATCATAATTTAAAAATATATATATTAACTTTTTTCCATCAAATTGTATAATTGTTTCTTCTGTGAAAGTATAAATGTGCCAATTCCATTCGAGGAATTTTTCTTGAAAATTTGATATATTTGTAATTTTAATGCAAAGACAACATACACTAATATTATACAATATTCATCAATATTCGCAATATTGTTTAATATTGAGGAATATTGTTCAATATCATATAATATTTCATAATATTGTTCAATGTTATACTACAGGATGTGCTACTTGAGAGCAGATCTTAACTATCATGATAATTACTTTTTAAATTATTCATGCTATTTTTAATGCACGTATAAAAGGATGGATTCTCAGTTAAGAAATTTTTTTTGCGATCTAGCAGATTTTGAAATCGTTAATTTAAAAATTAAGATTCTATACTATTTAGAAATCGAATGGTTTTAAGATTACATTACTTTCTATTTACATCGTATAAAAAAATACACCATAAACTCGCATAATAACATTTTAGATCATTTTCAAATGTGGAAAGTAATAAAATGTTTTTTTGTTTGCACATTTTAATTAAAAATATGTATAATTTATTCATATATTCCATAGAAAACTTTAAAATTGATATATTCTTAGAAATTTATTTTGATCAACACATTTTTAATTAATACTTATAATGCTTGTAATTTGCAAATAAAGTATATGAAGTTGCATATCTTACAAAAAAGCCATTGGAAATGCTTGGTTTTTTAACAACAGGGTCAATGAAGGGTCAAGAAAACTAAATTTTTTGTATAGTATGTAACATATAAGCAGTTATTTTATTTCTCTTATAGTAAGTGAACATAATAGAATTACTTATTATATATCACTTTTTAACACATCAATTCATTTGGGTTAATTGAGTTACAGAGGTAAGGGTTTATTATTGGATTATTTGAAGAGTAATATGCATAATTATCCTCACAAAATATTAGCCTTGGTGATAAATTATTGAAATAAAGTTTGAACTAATATTATTTTAACTTAAAGATCAATATGTTTAAGGATACTCAGAAAATATTAGCTTCAGAAAGCAGAAAAATAATTGGAATTGTGTTTGAAGTAACATTATTTTAGTTTTAAAAATGTTATGTATAATTATGCTCACACAATATTAGCTTTAGATGGTAGACAAATCATTAGAATTATGTTTGAATTAAAGTTATTTTAATTTGAAGAGTAATATCTATAATTAGGCTGACAAAATAATATCTTTTTAATTGTATACATGTTATTGGAATTACGTTTGAGCTAACATTATTTTATATATATATAGTAGCACATTCAACAATAGTGGACAGGGAATTTATTAAGTGGGTGATGGTTCCGATCATAACATAATTGCGCTCAGTGGTGATTTAGAAACTTCGAAGATATTTGAAAACAACATACCTTGATGAACTGCCTATATTTACGGAATTTTTCAACTCTGGCATCCACTCCCTTGGTGATGAGAAAATCTCACAAAAAAATGGATATTTGAAAGATTCGAAGAAGAGCGTTTGACCGATCATTTATCATCAGAAGCCCTCGAGATAAACTGACAAAAGGAGTTCTCCTCCATAATAGAAAGAAGATTTTCGGGAGTTTATTTTTGCGAAACTTATGAAAAGTATATATTTATTTTAGATAGCGCAATATGTAGAGTGTAATATATTATATTTTTCGATATTGTCCAATATTGTGTGATATTGTGAATATTTTACAATACATATTACGCTGAATAATACATGACGCCAAAGATTTTTCCTCTAATCAGATGGATATTGATTGAAATAGATATGGATATTGAATTGATTCTTTTTTTCTCAACATTTTTTGGTATCATGTTCTGATTAGAGGCTATGGTTTGCCACCATTTATGAGCAACGCTGGAAAACAAACTTGGTTTGTTGCTAATACCATAATAGAATCATTCTTCGTATTGTGTAACGATTCTCGTGTACTTTTTTATGTTCTAAATTTTCAGACTTGTTCGTACAAGTGTCATTTGAAAAGTTGGGGTAAATCATGACGGCATATTTGGTATTATTATCTCTTAATTAGTTGATATTTATTTAAAATATAAAAGATGGAGGTAATTTTAATGAAAAATAATTAATTAATTGATTTACTTGTCTTGTCTGCATAGTTTCCTTTCTTTTTCGCCTTTTTTAAATATCTAATGTCCGCGAAATCAAATCGTTTTAATATATAATATTATGTAAAATGTAGATTGTCTATCTTGAATTTAAAACTGTATATGCTGTGTTTCAAGGTTCTTCCATCAAGTATCCATGGATTTTTAAAAATTTTTTAAATATATGTATAAGAGAAGCAGAAAAGTGGAAGGAAATCGAACCGATTTTTCCATTTCTAACCAGCAACGCTGATGAAGACATTTTCTTAAAATATGTATAAAAGCGAAAAATAAAAATAAAAAGGAGAAGATAAGGTTTAAAATTAAAAAGAATATCCTTAAGAATCTATAATATTGTTTTCAAGCGCTATTTGTCACAAAAGGAGCGAGAAATACACTTATATTCTGAGCGAATGCTGAACAGATGCATAGAAATAGTGATTTTTTTGTTGTATAAATTAGTTTATTTTTAGAAAAAAAATTTGTAGAAAACACTGGAATTTTGATAATACTTTCAAGAGTGAGTGAGATTCGGAGATTCTTCAATAATTCTTTTTTCTTGTCAAGAAATTTTTTTAAATGCTTTAAAAAACTAAATCAAATCTGACTGGCAAGTTCTCTCTTTGTACTATTGATCGCAGAGCGAGCTTTCTATCTTAAATCAGAGCGTTATTGCCGTGTTACGTCCTTTTATGTTGTTTCTTTCATTGCTGTTCTTCGAATTTGTTTCTCTATCAACCATCCGTGTTCTCTTGTGGAATAAAGCATGGTTTTCCTTGATCCGGAACGCAATTTTTTTTCATAGAGTACCCACCTGATTAGTTTTTAAAATATTGTACTTATATGAAATAAAATAAAATCTTACAATATTTGTGAATCCGCAAAATTTCATACTTAAAAATTCTCAAATAAGGTGTTATCATGATATTTAATTCAGGAGAAGTTAAAACAAAAATCGTTTATTTTTATTTAGTCAGAGAAAAACCCAATTTTCTGGTAATTTCATTAACAAAATAAATGAAGATTAAATTACATCAATTTCTTATCTGATGTGTAAATAATTACAGACGATTTCATTTTACTTCCTATGTAATTTTAAATCGGATTTAAAATTAAAAACTAAAACGCCCGATTGATCGACTGATACAAAAGTACATGAAAAATCATTGCCTTTATAAAAAAATAATGTGTGATAGATTTTTGTTAATCAAGTTCTTCCGAAAAATGATTATTTGACGTTAAATACTGTTTTGCGTGAGTTTTTAGGTATTCGATTTTTTTCCTGTTTCCCTTTTGTTTCGCTCGATCACGAAATAGTGTTTATTTTAATCGAAATAAAATGAAATGAAATATTTGGGCAAATTTTAAAGTAATATCTAGAAAAATAGCAATTTTTTTAAAAAAATTCTCACCAGTTTCAATTATCTACTGATCCATTTGTTTCCTATAATGAACTCTGTTTCAGCCTTCTTCAAACCATAATCGCTAAAAAGTGTCATAGGAAAAAATTCGATTAAAATAATAATTTTTTTATAAAACTCCTTAGAATTAGACAAATTTACCCATATATATATATATATATATATATATATAATAAACTATTTATGATAACTGTTTACTTGTTTATTTAAAAATTAATTCCTCAATTTAATTACAGTTCTTCTATTTCGTTGGGACACTGTTTATACTGCTATTTGTTCTTTCTCACGTAATTTTTATTTCATCTTACAAGCGCTTAGAAATTTCATTGGATTGAAATAGAAGATATCCCGCTCACATTATTGCATTGTTTTGTTTTGTGTAGGAAATTTAAAAAGAAAAAAAATGAAATCTAAATAAATACACGATTGTTACATTTTGATTGATTGCATTGCATTAAAATATTGTTTATTCATACCACTAGGGCTATAATTCGTTATACTGCATTTCTAAAAATGCATTCGTATATTTCTTTTAAAATTCATTAACACGCTAAACAAGGTTACCAGCAAAATAAAATGTGAAAGCAATTTGTATTAATACAAACAATAAAATAGATTTCTAAACAAACCAAACATTCTAAAAAATAGTTCTAAAGGAATCATTTAATGCGGATAAACGATAAGTTTATATCTAATACCTTCTCAATAAGTTAATATCTAAATTTTTTATGTAACATTGAATGGATTAAATTAAGAACTCTCAACAATTTTAAAATATTCCGGTAAAGATATTCTCCTAATAATTCACTTGTTGGTAATGATGATTAATTTACACAGAAAGCACGATAAAAATGAAATTTAGAATTTAATTAAGGTGTATAAAAATAAATTAAGATGCAAGATTATCTTTGCCTTCTGAGCAAACCTAATAATTGGAGTTGATGAAAAATGCGTGTTCTATGCAAATCCTAGTTAATTTGACATCGGACTTTCGAAATGAAAAAACGAGCACAAGCAGATTGTTGATTTAATAAATAACAGATTTTTTTGTATTTATAGAGCTTGAGATTTATGCAGCTATTCAATGTTGTTACTTTTTGTAATATATAACTCTTGTTAAAATTATTTTACTCCATTTTTTTTATCAGGATATCTTTAGTAGAATTGTTTATTAGCAATGTTAATGAAAACGATTAAAAGTACCAAACGATTTTATAAAAGGGAATTAAAAAATATTGAAGTTTAAGTTGTAGTTTATTTTTTCATATTTTTGGTATATTTTCTTTTCAATTATTAAGTTGAAATATCAAATTACTGAATATGTACCAAATATAAATACTGATATATTCAAATATATTCATATATACTGATATATCCATATATATTACTTCAGATACACCGATATTTTCATATATAGTACTTAATATATACTGATACTTCCATATATATTTTTATGCTAATATTATGTTTTGTAATAGATTTAAATACATCTTGTCATTTTATCTCTACATAATATTTTTGAACAAATACGAATAGCCTTCGATGCTCCAAAGCTAAAGATAAAATTCCGAATCTATTATGTAAAATTAGCTTTGAATTGTGTAATTTATTTCACTCAAATATATTTTAAATCTCCATTATTCATAAGTCCATTCTTGATTTAGTTTCTTTATTTTACTCTAAGAATTTATTAAAAGTTTTCACATAATATTAAAAAATTTTTCACAGTAAATAGGTTATGTACCATGTCATTATAAATTTATAAAGTCATCAAAATTTTATCAATGCATAATATTTTTAAATAAATAGCATTCTATGGTCCAAATTTAAGGGTAAAAAATTCCGCTTATGCAATATTAGCTTTGAACTATATTTTTAATCTCTTAAACATATTTTATGCATTCCTTTTTTACAAATTCAATCTCCATTTAGTATCTTTCTTTATTTTACAATAAGAGATTATCAAATATTTATGCATTATAGTAAAGAAAAAGGAAACATTTATGCTCAGTTAACGACTTAGGTTTATAGCTCAATAAATGCATTCGATTTTAAACATTTCTTCATTAGGAAAATTTCATTTTTCTACTACCAAAGACCACAGAATAAAATTGACAGATAGTGCTGAGAATATTTCAGCTAAACACTTTTTCAGCGGAATTTTTCTTACTGGTTGATTAAGGCGTCAAAGATGCTAAGGAGGAAAAAAAACATCACAGACTCCATTTCAAATCTTTTGTCTTTCCAAAACGACAGACCAATTAGGATTCTTTTTAGAGGTAAGAGAGTTTTATAATTTATTATATCGATTAACTCTATTTAAAAGTCAATCTTTCAACACATTTTTTATTTGCTTTTATTCAACCTTGCTCTTTATAGTCTCGTTCTGGGAAAGAAAAAAAATAAGATAGGTTTTTAGAAATAAAACGAAATACTCCATCTTCTTCCTGCGTGACGAATTCAGAGGTTTTCTCCGAGATTAGACAAAGCTAAAATAAATTTAGAAACCAACCCAATCTCCTTAAGAGTCCCTTTCCCGATAGTAATCTTTACGTAACTCAACAATTGAATTTTCTTCGATATTTTTGTCTTGCCCATTCCTTTGCGTTTGGCCCAGTTTCATTAACTTAACGATTCACTACTCAAAGGAATTCAATCTTTATATTTTTTTCCTCTATAATGTCTCGCTTTCCTATTCTGGCATTACTTTTGCTTTTTATTTTCATGTAAAAATTCTAATAGAGCATTCAATTAAAAGAAATGCTGATTCGGAGAAAACTCGCACTTTATTTTTAGCTGAAACGGATATACTGAAATTTTTTTAAAAAGTGTGAAAGGCAATTTTATTTAGCGGGAATTCTCATTTGGAAGAGTTAGTTGTTTTTTCTATTAGTTGGCAAGTTTCTTCCATTTCCTCGTTTAAGACATGATCCGCTATTTATAATTAAAGAAAAAAAATGTGCGTTCTTTTATTTTGATAAAAAAACAATTTTAGTCTGGAGACTATTTTAAAAGTTCAGTTTTTTAAGAAATTGCGATTTTTTTATTATTCTTAACTTCAAAAAATATTTTATTTATAAAGCCATTAGATTTTTTTAGAAAGTTATACTTATTTTTGTATTAGCGTTTGTATAAGCTTTAATGAAATTTTACATCATTAGATGCTACTTTCTCAAATTTTAATCTTTGATAAGACTTTTTTTTATGAAAGGCATAAATTAAACTCACATTTATAAACTATGTTCAAATTTGGCATGGGAATTTCTCAATATTTTCTGCAATTTATGAACTACAGAATAAGTATTCATTTAAAAATATTTTTTTTGTTATTTTAGTGTTTACTACGTGAAAAAAATGTAAATTTCGTTTCATTTATTAGTCCAACCCCAATATATAAAAAACGGGTGAAAATGGATCTTTTTTTATTTCATGATCTAGATAATATATTTCTCAAGCTTGTTGCAAAATTTTAAACAAATCATTTGATAAACTTCTAAACTGGGATGTTTTTGCTTTATACATCTTTTTAGCCGAAGTCCTATAACTTAGGCTAATTACATGACGGGGAGCACACAGAGTTGAATTATTATCGTATATTCTTTGAGATTTTTTTTTTTGAATTAAGCTAGATATAAATTGTAGCACAGTGGATATTCCGTCCCGTCTAATTAAATAAATTTGGACTAAAATTAAAAGACCGGACAGCCGTTACAACAAATTCGGGAACTATGGTTGAATCCAAACAACCATCATCCGAACACATTAAAAACCATCCCATGGGAAGAAAGTTCTGTCGATAGGAGGTAGTTGATCTTCACCATTTTTGTGCCCATAAGAATGGCGAAAATTTGCATCCTCATTTCTGGTGGGAGTAGTCTATATCCCTTTCACCTCTCACTTGTTGGAGTGGTATATCTTGTAAATGGAATTTACAGGATATTAGTTGTAAAGTAAAATATATTTACAGCGATCCTAGATCAAAATATCGAGAGAAAAAAAGACATGCTGCAGCTTCTTTCTGTTATTTTTCAAACCACCCTCTTCCGCCGCACAAAATAACTAACCTTGTAATTGCCTTGCATGACATTTGCAAACAGTAGTTAAGAAATAGCCATGAATCTCATATTTTTGACAAATCTATCGAGATAATAGATTTGTCAAAAGAGATATCATAGAGAAAGTTTTGAACGCCTTTTGTTGATTGATGCCAAATTGTGATGCAAAATTACAATTACAGTTACAAGGTAACGCCCTGAATTTCATTAATATAAGCCGTTAGGTTTCAGAGTTGTTCCGTTTACATATATGTGAGAGCGCAGATGGGTATTTTTAAATCATTTGAGAGATTTGGTTCAAAATTTCGTTACTTTTGACCTGTGAAAAAAGGTTTGTTTTTTTCAAATGATGTAAGAAGATTCTTTATAACGGGAAAAAATAATAACGCAAACATGTAGAAATTATAAAGGATAACGACAAAAAAGTTATGTAATAAAATTTAACATATATTTCAACTAAGATTCGAAGTGAACTAATAAATATATTTTCATAATAATCAATCAATAATGTTAATTTTCATACTAGTTCAAATCCGTTGAAGCAATGTCACTATAAAGCTTTTATGAAGAAAAAAGAGTTTTATTAAACTTTTTTTCCCTAAACTTTTTTGTCGATTATTTTTAGCATAAGTACAAAAACAGAAATGCATTACAAAAACTATTACATTGAAATTTTTTTCTTCAAGATGACCTTTTTTGAAGTATTTCATCTTCTTACTTGGAGTATCTAAAATAAACATCGTTTCATTTTAAATAAAAAAGAATACATTTATCTGAAAAAAAAAACTTATCTCAAAAAAAATCTCTTATGTCGATGTCTGATTACCTTTTTTTACAGCATTTTCCATACAAAAGAAGTAAAAAAAGCTCCTATTTTTGCAGATTCCTGATGTAATTTTACAGATCTAGATTAATACACTTTTTTTCAAAATTCTTAACGTGTTTTAGATATCATCGGAAAATAAAATGTATTCATCTGTGAATAATTACACTTCGGATAGCAACTTTTCATAATTAAATCATTAATTATCATTTCCTTAATGAAGTGCATATGAAAAAGTTTTTTTTTTATGTTAAAAAAAACACTTTTTTTAAATAGATGACAAAAGATTAAATCCACCACGAAAAGAAATGCATCGCTTACTTTTATTTTTTCGCTTTAGGAAGAGCATTGCTTATATTCATTAAATGGTTGGAAATCAGAAATTAGAGATATAATTGCTTATGATATTTATTATGCTATGATGCCAGGGTGAACTATTAATTTTTTACTTAGTAGATAATAATTATATATCAAAGTGTTGTCTATTAAAAGTAAAACAAATTATTTAAAGCACGATACAATTACAAAAAAAAGGATTTAACTTCATTACATAAGCATTAAAGCTTCCTACATTTTAAAAACATTAAAAAAAGGAAAACTAAGTGATTATTCAGTAAAGAGCGAAGAAACCTTTCATTGTTTTATTTTCTGGCATGCATAGTAGAGAGAAAGTACAGCATTAGTCAAAACATTCAAAATGGAGATTTTGGTGAAATTCAAAGGCTCAAAAAATACATTTTTGGAAAATGCCCCTCTCTCTGTGACAAAGATAACTCAAAAACGCTTTGAGAGAGAAGAATGAAAATTGTATATGGACTTTACATCAAATTTGTTGATTTTTAAAATCATATTTTAATAGTAATGTGTTGAGAGGAAGTTCCTCTGTCCAGATTTTCGAATAAAATTTAACTCTATAACAACAAAGGGACGAGAGTTTGATAAAAAAAAGATTCAAAATGCAAATGTAAATCTATAGTGTAGAGATTTTTAAAATTTTAAACTGAATTGGGTTAATTGTGTGTAGGTGGGTATTTTCATAAGTAAGGTAATGCGATAATTAAAAAGCCCAGAACTTAAATGTTTAGAAGTTCATATGCGCGATTATGGATAAAAGAGAAGTTTCGTATTAAACCGTTATTTCAAGTGGTTGGAAAAAAAACTTTGAATAATATGAACAGATACCACGTTTTAATTGCCAAAGATCACAAAATAGATTCTAATAACATAAAAAAAGCTAAATTCACCCCAGAAATTATTATTTCGTAAATGTTGCACGCCAACGGCATCTGAGACATTCTCTGGCAAGATAATTTTCTTAGAGAGTCCGCGATAAAGTTTTGGAAAGACCCTTACGCTGAAAAGTTGGAAAGATTATTTGATTCCATCTTTGTGTATTTTCTGGTTGCAAGAGATTGTCATTAGATTTGTTTTAATATTGTCATTGTATTTGATAAGTGTCTTATATTCGGCGATATGAAATATGACACTGTTGCAATTGGAATAATTCCCGAAATTGGAATAGTTCACGAGATAGTGTGTCATACTTATTTTTAATTCCTTCTAT